>BQNB010011229.1:0-29891 GCA_026074375.1 Tanacetum coccineum
AAAAATGTATGAATACTTATGAAACTCGATAGGCAACCGAGTTTATCTATAAGCACCTAATATACGTTTTCGATAGAACCAAAAAGGCGTATATATCTATTACAACACTTTTTCTACCGAAACTAAACTAATAACGATACAAAAACTTTCGAAAATGTAAAGAAATGATCCGAGACTACTACAACTCCTTCCGAGATTTGTAAAACACTTCCGAAAATACAAACTCCATAAGAATTCGTCAAATGAAATCCAGTAGGCTACTCGATAACGTGCAAATACTAAAAATAGCTGCCAAAATACTACTCGAAAGCTCAAAAATCTCAACCGAATTGCATCGTGAGGTTATCGGACGTGTAAAAAAAACTCACAAATCGAATCACTTGTGAGGTTTCTCGATTCACGATCTTGGGAGGTCGGGGAAACTCAAAGTATGTTTTTATTAATTTTAAATGTTTTTTATTAAAAGGAAAAAGGAAAATGGAAATTACAATTATGAGCTTCACCCTCTAATGTTGATTAGAGGGGAGTATTTATAGGCTAAACACAAGGACACTTTGGACTAATTACACTTTTAGTCCTTGTGTTTTAACTTAAGCCTGAACTAGTGTAATTACCATATAGACACCACATTTTTAATCCTAACAATCTTCCCCTAATGTGGTGGCATATGGAATTACTTACAATGTATCCTACAAGTACAAATAGCTAAAGATATCTGCAATTTGCTTTGTCTTCAACATGTACTTCAGCTTAAATCAGTTCTTCACTTGTAGGGAATAAAATGTAATATGTATAAACTGAGTTGACTTCCCCCCAGTTCATACTGCATGTCTTTAAGCAGTTCAACTGCTTCCCCCCAAACAGACAGCCATTTGAAGCAAATATGAAACTTTGATGTAGTTAACAAATCTTCTAACTATAGCGGTTTAAGCTCCTAGCAGAATTTATAGAAGAAGAAGTAAACCACACTTAGCAGCAAATCTAACTTCTTCATTGCGGATTAGTAGCCAATCCATTCAGGGGAACATGCACAGACTTCACACATTTCTTCCCCCTGATCGATGCAATCTATCAAAATATTCAACCAAAAAAAGATGATAGTCAAAAGAGTATGAAAGGGAATATCACAAGTACACCTTTCTTCCCCCTGATTGCATTCGATGACCATTGAAAAAAAATCATAATATGTGTACGCCCGAATATTCATTAGAAAAATCATGCGTGAAGTCACTTGTCCAACCTCGGATTCTGTCGGCTCTTTGTAATGATTATTGATGGAGAGAATGCAGTATCACAAACTTGATGCTGAAGTAGAATACCACAAACTTGTGACTTATGTCTTGTGCTATCCACGAGACTCCAAACTTACACTGACTACTACAACGTAATTCCTTGAAGTATAAGTAGACCTAAGTCCCTTGACAAATCCTCAAATATGTGAGACACTGAGCACTACAACGTAACTCCTTCAAGTGATAGCAAATGTGCACATTGAGCACCAACTTCTGCGTTTATAGATCACACATTGCTAGATTTGACAAGTTTTCATCAACATCGGTTATAAGATCGAACAAGTTATCTTTAAAAGTCATCATCCAACCAACCCCGACTTTTAAGATATGATAAGTACACGCACCCGTGAAATTCCACTTCAACTTCAAATAAATGATAAAGAATCATCCCTGTAATCAATTATTGCGATTAAATCTCGAGACTACCCTTTTGAATGGTTTTCGTGAATCTTTTATCCGGATCGTTTTAAGCAATATGTGATGTTTTTGTTTTTACATTTTTTAGCCACAATAACTATTTAATACAAATTTTATAACAAAACTTGTACTAAAATATTAGCTCTAAAAATTATTATAGCAATCAGCCCAAAGATTTACGATTCAGCTTATTCTCAGTCCATCAGCCCATGATATATATTCGATTTGACAGCCCATTTACGGTTCATCCAAGCCCAAGCCAACAATCCAAAAACAGATATAAGACGTGTGAAACCCTAAATCTTCATTTGATAACCTACCATACAGTTATAAAACTACATACAAATAACGCTACACCTCTTTGTATCCGCCCCCATCTTAGATAATACACCTTCTCTCTTCCTGTAAATCTTCCAAACACATATTCTTTTCTCCTTCCTTTTAAACGTAATCATATACATATACATCAATCAACCCATACACAAACCCCTTCGATTTCGTTCATAGTTGTAGCTCAAACCCACAAATTTACAAGAAACGTTTTGGCTTCAAGATCCTAGGAAGGGTCTCGGTAGGTTTTTCTTCCTTGTTTTTGCATTGTTCAACACGAAACAAAGAAAGAAAATAACAAAAATTGTTATAACTCTTTCTTTATTTTTGGATAGTAAAAAAAATAGGACTTGTTTCCTTCATAAATCAATGATGAAAACTTCTCTCGTGTTCTTGATCTTGTAAAGGTCAACTCTCTAATGTAAAACACGAAATGAGAAGAAATCTGAGATCTTGGCTCGTTAAGTAATCTTGTGTCGAGTATATTTGTGTTTGTTAAAATGAGGTATGAAGTTGTGGAGGAGGAAAAGATATAGGTTAGAAAGGATTTGGTATAGGTTGGCAACGTCAAGAGAAGGTTGATGTTTCGGTTCTTAAAAGGAGCAGCAGCATCAAAAACGCAAGAAAAAGTAACAGCAGGTATGTGATGGTTAGTACTGCTACATATTGGTTAGTACTGCCAATAAAATTTTTGTACTGCTTGTTATTACGTTGAGCTGTTGAGTCAAGGGAGAGGTTATTGTTGCTTGGCTCATGGGTTAATGCTGCTTGTTGAGTTGATTACAACTGTTTGGACTCGAAGTTGTACTTGTACTGTTACAAGGTGTCGTATGCAACAAGCAAAGGAAAGTTTATGCTGCTCGTATATTATTAATGTTGCCAAGTCTATTGTTAGTGCTGCCAAGGTTAATTAATACTGCTCGTTGATATTTACTACTGCCAAGAATATTATTAATGCCGCTTCTATGCGTTAATGCTGCTAATCTTGAAAGTTAATACTGCCAGCATTAAAAGTTAATACTGCCAGCATCAGAAGTTAATACTGCCAGTAGTAATTTCAAGTGTTAATACTGCTTGGGTTTTCGAACTGTACACTTAATGCTGCTGCTTGATTTTTAGTACTGCTAGGTTTAAAAAGCAGTTACTACTATTCTTATTGGTCGTGGTTTATTAAGTTTGTACTGCTAGCATTAAGAGCAGTTAGTTAGTACTGCTTGGAGCTTAATGGAATTAATACTGCTAGCATTGTTCGATATTGGATACCACACACAGATTGATTTTGGTTTAAATGTTTAATGGCTCGTTTTTGGAATTATTGTTTAATTGGTTACGAAGAGGATTACTTATCATTTATTTGAAGATGAAGTGGAGTTTCACGGGTTTGTGTTCTTATTATATCTTTTGGTCTTGGAGATAACTTGTTTGGTTATATACGGTTTATGATGAAGACTTGATAAAACTAGTTTTTACCTGATGTAAGGAGATACATTGTAGTACTCACAGGTATTTACTATCACGTGGTCAGTGACTCATGTATAGGCATGCGGATTTATCAAGAGATCGAGGTCTACTCATAAAACGAAGAAGAAGATTATGAGTTCTTATCATATTATAGTGCAAGACATAAGACACAAGTTTGGGTTATTCTACTTCAGCATCAAGTACGTTATACTTAGTTTTCTTCATCAGTAATCATTACATAGAGCCTACAGAATTGAAGATTCAACAGATGGTTAATATACTTTTCAGGGGAAGCTTATTGTTCACATATTTAACCATCTACATGCACCACTTGAGGGGAAGTGTTCACAGGTTGCTTATCTACACAAGACCCCTATTGGATGATTACAAAAAGGGGAAGAAGATTCATGATTTGCAGCTTATTATTACGGTGGCATGTTCAAGGAGATCTTAAGTCAAGGGGAAGCATTGTTTCTTTCATGAAGATTGTTTTGTAATATCAAATAGGGGAAGATTGTTAGGAATTCTGATTTGATGATTACAAAATCTTATATGCAACAATGAAGAAAGAAGAAACAACAAGGACTTAAGATGTAATATTAGGTTAGCTTAATATGTAAGCTAGGTTTTTATTGTAAACCCTAGCCTCTCTAGTTTATAAAGAGAGGCAGGGAGTCTGGTTTAGAAATTATCCAGAAAAGTGTGTGTGTGTACACTGGATCAATGTAGACGTCTAGTATAATGGAGGTGTAGCCTCAAGGATCTTTGATCCCTGTTACAGTTCATTGATGTAACCGTATTATCTTGATCAAATAATATTGGGGCTGTGGAGAAAGTTTGGTAAAACCTTGTGTTAATAACAATGATTCTATGTATTGAATATTCCGCCTTTGTTATTAATTTATCCTAGATAAGGTCTAAACAACCTGAGCTACAACGATCTAAGGAGATCTTATTGGTTTCCACATGTAATTACCATATAGACACTACATTTTTAATCCTAACGGGCATTTTATCCGTTTAAGTGTTTTCCGTGTTTTTCTATCTTTAAATAAACTAACGACCCTTGAAAACTAATTTTTACATTTTACGTTCAATTTTGTAATTTCGTCACGTTTGGTCGAAAGTTTCGCATTTTAGCTTAAAAGCTTACTTTTTATTAAAAACCTTACTTTTTTATAATTTTCCTACACACTTAAATTATTATAAAAAATAAATAAATAAGCCATGACCGGCTATATATAAATCCCACCCACACGTACCATTTTTTTAACTACACATCCTAAAAACACACACAATGCCTCCAACGATCAAAACCTTCTCCCTTCTCATTCTTTTCATCTTTGTCGATCAAACCCACACAACCACCACCATCATTCTATCAATTTTATCACATGCAATTACAAATCCATTCAATTAACCTTTAATTAAACATATCCTAAAAAGAATTAAACCTTGATTTTGAGTTTAAAGGATTTTGATTAATTTTGATTGAAGATAAAAATTGGGGTTTTTGGAAAATCTTGTGGGAATTAGCTTGTTAAGGTATTGGGAACATTATAACATTAAGGGAAGTTTTGATTTTGGTTTTTGCTTGAGGTTTGATCTAGGCCGAACCCTAAGGGGGTGTCTGGTTTGTTTCTTCTTCAATTTGTTGCTTCGTAAGCCCTAATCTCTTATTTAATTATTATTTTTAATTCATGAGTTTATTTAATTTATTTGATTTGTAGAAAATATGATGCATGCATATTATTGGGTGATTTTGAAAGTTTTATGGCTATAGATAGTATCTTAGAATGGTTATAAATTAGATTAGATTGGATTTTGGAAGCGGATTGGGATTGGTAATTTAGGACAGTAGGTTGTTGGTGTGATTCTGAATAACTTTTGGCTTGAGGTCTGTGACTTTAGTACTTTTTTGGGCAGAACAACATACAAGGTGTATGTTGTCCTTTTTATGGAGCCGTAACTTCTCCGGATGACCAAGATATGATCGAATTAGTGAAATAATTTTATCGAGCACTTAGAAAATTTAGTGCAGATAGATTGACACATTATGGAATATTTTTGGCTTAGAGCCTATTGTATCCTTAAATAAATGGATAAATTATAATCTCAGGTCCATATGGTGAATTTGATGGAGTCAGAACTCCTCCGGATGAGTTAGTTACGCCTAAATTAGTGAAGCTAGTCAAAATGGGTCTTTGAGTCTAGTTATGCAGATAGTTTGTGATGTAATGGAATACTTTTGACTTAAAGCCTACTGGTTATTTACATAAATGATTAGGTTAATATCTCAGGTCCTAGTGGTGAGTTGGACGGAGCTCCAACTCTTCCAGATGGTCAAGATACGACCAAAACCGTGGAAAAAAACTTAGTGTGTACCCAGAATTTGGAATACAGATAGTTAGGCTTGTAATGAATTTTTTTTGACTTAGAGTCTACTGGGTTTTTACACAGGTGAAGGTTACAACATATGAGGACCATGTGGTTCTTTGTATAAAGCCGTAACCATTCCGGATGAATGAGTTACGATCAAAATGGCAAAACTAACTAGAAATTATGCCCAGATTTTCAAACGAATACATCTTAAAAATTTTGAACCTAGGTACTCTTTTTCTAAAACTAAAAGTTGTAGATAATTGATAGACTTAAACTCGAGCTTTTGAAAGGGGTTCTAACTATAAGGGAATTGCACCAGTATTCGTATTATAAGAGATTATGCCCAGTATTTCGTAATTATAAGGGATTTGCACCAGCATTCGTAATTATAAGGGATTGCACCAGTATTCGTAATTATAAGGGATTTGCACCAGTATTCGTAATTATAAGGGATTTGCACCCGAGTTCGTGGCTCTTAGGCAATAGCCAATTTAGGCAGTATCTGGAAGCATACATTTGAAAACACTCTGTGTCCATGTAAACACAATCTGTCCAAAATTCCGGTTTCAAAATTTAGGTATTCAGTTATTCAAATCATGTAGTAATCCAATTAAGGCTTTAGTAAAAATAGTCAGGTTATTGCTTGACGTATAGAATCAATTAAGATTATGTAGTAAACAAGCCATTAATTCTCACCCCGAAAACAGTTTATGAAACCATTAAAAGAGAAAAGGTGGGCTATGAACTCACCTTGATCAACGATCACGATCAAATAAACCGAATACAAACGAAGCAGCAACGATCTCGATCACGACCTATAATTATGTCGCTCGATTACAATACGTACAAAATACAGCAAACGATGGAGTTTTAATCGTTACGACTAATACATATATATATATATATATATTTTAGATATATATATACTATATATATATAATATAATATATATATATATATATATATATATATATATATATATATATATATATATATGTGTGTGTGTGTGTGTGTGTGTGTGTGTGTGTGTGTGTGTGTGTGTGTGTGTGTGTGTGGGTGTGTGACGAGAATTCACTTGCGCGTTCTATAACTTAACACTTAGTATATTTTAGTATATAATATTTTTATCCTAATCATATTTACTATTTCATTTTATTGAATATTTCTATTTCGGTAAGTTACTATTTTTATACTTTTTAATTTTTGAATCGCCAACGGCCTCAAAAGTAATTACTTACGATAATATATTATTCGATATTATTTTATAAATCGAAATCACCTTCATAGTTCGTTAACGTTTACTAATGTTCTTGTTGACTTTTATGTTTGACTTTTTAATAAATACATTTATTTTCTAAGTCTGACCCGACCAAAACGACCCACTAAATCACCTTTTCACGACTCGGGTTCTAAAGCAAATTTATGCGAAACAATAATCCGAACAACTTTTTAGTTTTAGCGAGACCTGATAACTCAAACAGAAAGGACCAAAATACCCTTACGAGAATCTGCTGAAACTATATATATATTTTTATAAAAATACAGAAGTTTGACTTTTCAATTTGACCCGTTATATCTCATTTTCACGACTTTGACAAAAAAACGTCAATCTCCGAACAACTTTCGTGTTTCGCCGGAAGGCCGAAACGGACCCGAAAGTGCTCAAAATATTAAATTACCAAAGCTGTCAGATTTAGTATATTTATAAAAATGACTTATTTTCTACTAAAGTGTATATATATCGATCTAGCTCCAGTTTCTTCGTTATTGGGAGTTAGAAGTCCAAATTTATTCAATAACGTCACGTAAAAAGAATATAATTTTTGATGCTAATTTACAAACCAAAATCTGATTTTCCAAAATCTCGAACCCCGAATAACCTGTTCCGTTTTCTGGTCTAATTAACCCGTTACAAAATGCGTTAAAACCCATTTTCGACCCAAAAACTCACAAAAATATATCAATATCCTTTATATTTCGTATAATCCAACCTTAACATCAAATATCATTTTATTTCGCATACGCCGCAGTTTCAATCGATGTCACCAACATTATACTTATTTAGTAAATCAAATCAAATGAATGAAATAATCGAAATAGACAAAAAAAGAAGGCTCACAAAGCTATACGGAGCAAAGTCGGAAAATAAAAGAGTTTGCTCGTCCATCTCGAGTCCTAGCCGCGGCTCACACCCAAACAAACCAAACCAAACCTAATTTTTAACAAATGCTAGCTTTCTTCTTGTATATAACCCTTGTAAACTCTTAAGTAAACATTCAAGACGCTTTTAGAATGTCTTGAATATGATGTGTGATTACTTGAATATGTGATAAAATAAATTTTATGAATTGTGTATTGTTATTGTGGTTGTGCCGTGAGTTTTAGCATAAGAAAGATAGAATGAGTGTTGTTTTTTTTCTTGTAAAGTATAGAGTGTATGTGTATCTACTTTAGTTGCTAGTAAATATCACATCCAAGACTAGTCAAAGTGATTAATAAAAGACCAATAGACCAAAAGAGAAAGGGGTGGGGCGTTGGACAAAGGGAGTGAAACAAGGAGAGTGTGGTCAATGTTTTCTAGCATTTACTTGAAGTTTATACATTGTGTAGATTAAATATAAGATGTATATTTTGTAAAGTGTAGACTTTAATTGGTTACCTTTAATGTAAATTTGACTAACTTGACAACATGGGTAAAATTTTATAAAACTTTGGGTATTGGGTATAAAAATGGGTATTTGTTGAAGTGTAGATTATTTTTGGTGGTTCCGAGAATGCCTAAACGAAATTTATCGCGAAACGTAAATACTTTACGTATAACTGATAAAAGAAAATATAAAGATAAATAATTAAAATTCTTTTTTGATTTAACATTATTTGTAAAAATGAAAAATAAACGAAATAAAACGTGATTTTATTTTTTAAATATAAAATATAAAAGAACTTTTCAAATAAAATATAAAATATAAAATATAAAATAATTATTTAAAATAAACGAAAATATAAAATATAAAAGATAATGATTTTATTTTTTAAATAAATGAGATTTTATTTTACTATATTTTATTTTTTGATTTGTCATTTTACAAATTTAGTTTAGTTGTGAGGAATAAATTAGCTAGATCTAACCCGTGAGAATTCAATTGCTGATCAATCTTATATCATTAATTCTCTCTTGCTATCATTTTACCAACGTCTTGTGGCTTTTTGTGTAACCACTGATGAAGTAAAAAGCTGATATTACAAACGTGAACACTGAAGTAATATTTCGTTCTTGTGACTTGTAGCTTTGCATTTATGTTGGAAGAACGGTGATAGGAATTTTGTGCTCCAAGCTAAATCTCTTAAGTACTCAAATACTCCACCCAAAGTATGAGGGACTCTTCATCAGCTCTGCGATCATCCACACGTTCTTAGGTGTGACACTGGAGTACTACAACGTAACTCCTTTAAGTGATAGTTAGCCAGGTCATAACCCATCCACCCATGACTGCTGGAAAACATAGATAAATACCAAGTCTTAACTTAAATTAAGCTCGAGCAAGTTATCATTGAAGTCATGGCATACGCCAACCCCGACTTCAAGATAAACTAAGAACACGCCTTCGTAAAATGCCACTTCAATCTCAAATAAGTGATACCCGATCAACTCCGTAGTCACTTAAAAAAAATTAATTCCAAATCTAGCCTTTAAGTTTCATGATTCTTTATCCAAATTGATCCTGTTCTCGTCACTAATTTTGTCACATTGACACTTTTAAACCTCAAACGCAACCAATTAACCATAAATTTATCTTTGTCGAAATTGAGCCAACATATGAATATTAGACCAAATTTTGTATAACAAATTGCTACAATATTTGTCTTTCATATTAGTAAACCAGCCAAGCCTAATTATACTTGGCCCAATGTCGACAATCAATTATTTTAGCCCAATATAGTTCAGCCTTTTACCAATTTATACTCAACTTACATTTTCGAGTTAAAGCCTGATCAGTTACTAACCCACCAGCCTATCATCCAGATAATCATAACTGAACCATTCAATCAATTAAGTCTCGGGCTAGATATTTATGTATTGAAGCCCGGTTCATCCATCACACAAAGACGCGGCCCAAGATTATGTTAGATGAAACCCAGTATCAACCCAAACCATTGAACCCGATCCACAAGACATAGGGATAAAACACATGTTATCCCTAATTATATGCAGACTTATCATAACCCTAATCCTCCCATTTCTCAGTTCCTCCGCCCCCATCACTTACAACCCTCATACGCAGACACATCCTCCAAAGACATAATTGCCACATCAAAACTTACATAGATCTCAACCATACCCTATGAATCTGAGATCTTAACACAAAACCCTTTGAATCTTGTTTGGTTATTGAAACCCATGAAAAGCTCAAGATACTTATGGCATCAAGATCCTTTGGAGGGTCTCAGGTAGGGTCGAAGATTTTTCTTGTGTTTGATTTGTGTCTGTTAATCGAAACAAGGAAATAATATAACATATCTGTTATCATTATTTCTTTACATTGGAATATGAAAAGGGTTAAACCCAGCATAGATCAATGATGAGTTATATGCTTTCGTTTGATTGATCTTTTATAAAATCTTGAAAATTGATTGCTTATCACGAAAAGCTATAACCTGAGATCTTTTGTTTTCGTTGATTCTGTTTCGAGTCTTGTTGAGAATTAAAGGAGATAGAGTTGTGGGATAATATCATGTGACGATGGGATTTAGGATTTAGTTTGGTGGATTAGTTGATGAGATTTGATATTGAGGTTGTGATGTAATTGATGAGGATTATTGTTGTTATGGTTTGTGCGTTGAGTCTGATTCTTCTTCTACCTTTCTGTCTAGATCTTTGACTCGATGTGACTCATTGAGTTGACCCCGGTCAACTCGTAAGAAAACCGAGTTGACTCAGTTTGATTTGGAGTCTTGTTCGGTTTATCAACACATCTTATATCGTTAGGCTCACACAAACAATTGACTCGATCGGCTGTCATGATAAAGTCATCGTCTAGGTACACATGAAATCTTCTCGTCTCGGTCTTCATAGGTAACACTCGTTCGGTTAACTAAGTTTGAATCGTTCGGGTCCACTAACAACGGGCAACTAGTTCGGCTCTCAACTTGGTATTACTCCGTTCGGTCCTCCTCAAACTACTCGTTCGGTTTTCTTCTTGGTTTGGATACTCGTTCGGTTCTTCTTGTAATGAGACTAGTTCGGTTGTTGAACTTTGAACTCGATCGGTTGTTGTTGAGATGAACTCGTTCGGTTGCCTTGTCTTGAACTCGTTCGGTTGTACTATAACCAAAAACATGGATCTGAGTTGTTGCTTTTTCAAACTATATGGAACAAAAAAAAACAGATTAGCTCAAAAATAAGCTTGTGATATAAGCTTAAATAAGCTGAGACCAAAAGCGGAACTGGGTGTATATGAATTTTTGGAAAACAAGAAAGGACCAAAAATAACTTATAAAAATGAAAAAGACAACTGTTGTAAACAGTTTCTCGCAACCAAAAAAAATTCGCACACCTTTGTAAAAGAAAAATAAGATACAAAAATAAAACGGCTAAAAATAAGCTGTTTATAAGCTGTTAAGACCAAAACACTCAACGAAAGATTTGGACAAAATGACAAGACCAATCGACATAAAGATAAATGACAAGAGTAGGTTGCCATGGCTCTTGATACCAATTGAAAGATTCACAAAAACTATGATCGGTGTCTTGGTGAGTCAAACCTCATGATAGCCATTATAGTCGAGAAAGATAGTGAGATATGGGATGACTTGTGATATTAGATGAAAATGGTGATGATGGATACCAATGACTCACAATGCCAAATGACTCAATCCCCTCTATGGAAAGCCATAAAGGGGGTATATATAGCCCTTATGCCTCTAAATATAATGCTTCTATCGTTTGTAAAATGTTATCGTATAAGTAGGTCAATCGTCTTGTAAAATAATATTTATAAATTTAAAACTCGTATAAATGCTATATAAATGATTCTAAAATGTTGGAAGAGAATCTGTCTTAACCTTCCAAGCATGAACATTCACCTTTATCGGCACATATTTATCAACCGAAGTTTCGAGAGTCAACATTACGAAAGCGATTTTATCGATCAATAATCTTTCTAACCGATCGCTCATTAAAAATCTTTCGAGCTCTCCAAGTCCCAGTTCCATCTGACAGACATAGAATTAAAGAAACATCATGCACAAAGCTGTCAACTCGTTTGAAATGGATCCTGCTCATACTCATCCCTCAGATTTCTTCGAAAGAATATTCAACTAGGTTGTGCAAGATTTCGCACCCAAGTGATCAATTTTGCAAGATTCAAGACTATAAAATGCTTGTGAGAAACGATTTTAAGAGTTTTTACCATCTAATCCAAATATCCTTTCCCAAAAAATAGTTTTATCACTATTCCCCAATTTAACATGCATACAATCAAGTAAGTTGATACCTTTAGTTTTCAATGCGTGAGTTTCCCTTACAATATCCAACCAGCAGGATAATGGGGTGGAGACGTCTAGCCACTTGTTCTTCTTATGTTACAATGGTTAGACAAATGTTTCTCAAAGATCACTCGTTGGTGGGATGTTCCTTATGTGAGGTCAAAATCATACGAAGATTGTATAATTGTTATGGTGAGTTAAGGGTGCAAAGTTTTATAAAACTTTGGGTATTGGGTATAAAAATGAGTATTTGTTGAAGTGTAGATTATTTTTGGTGGTTCCGAGAATGCCTAAACGAAATTTATCGCGAAACGTAAATACTTTACGTAACTGATAAAATAAAACATAAAAGATAATAATTACTTTCGTAAAAAGATAATATAATGCTTCTATCGTTTGTGAAATGTTATCGTATAAGTAGGTCAATCGTCTTGTAAAATAATATTTATAAATTTAAAACTCGTATAAATGTTATATAAATGATTCTAAAATGTTTCGCAATTTTTTTTATTAAAAACGAACCAACACTATTTATGTCAGAAAATAGTGTATAAAAATCATGTTTCTCTTGTTTTATTCGTTTAAATGAAATTTTTTAGCTTACGTGATTTTAATTATGTGATAAGAATTAAAAGTAAACGCGCACGAGACTAAAAAAATAAAAATAAATAAATAGTGAAATAATGACGAAATAAATGACGTCATAAAATGACCTGAAAATACGAAATGTTACATCCTCGATGTATTCCTTAATTGTTTCGGTCAAGATTTGTCTTCTCCATTATTCCCATTAAAAGGCGTTGTTCGTCAAAATTCTCCATATCTGACCTCTTCAACTTGTTTTACTTCCTTGTTAAGGGGACAATCCTTGTCGAGGTGAGGTCCTTCACAAATTTGGCATCCAACCCGGATTGCATGAACACTTTCCTTCAGCTTCTTCATGTCTCGTCCCAGGTTGTCTAACTTATTTACCAAAGCAGCTAGTCCATCATTGCTATTACTGCTTCCAATATTCCTGCTTGTCATTCCGTCATGCCATTTTTGAGAATGGTCAGCCATAGTCTGAATTGCTGTGAGAGCTTAGGCCGGTGTCATCCCAGGTATTGGTCCCTGCGAGTCAAGCAATTGACGGTTCATAATGCTCAAACCCTTATAGAAGATGTTTACCTTTTGATGACTATTGATGTCATGAGTAGGGCACTTGTATAGCAGGTCATTACACCGTTCCCAAGCCTGGTATAATGATTCATCTCCTTCTTGCTTGAAGTTGTGAATTTCTTTAAGTTGCTTCGCGGTCATGGAAGGTGGGCAATACCTTTGGATAAAGGCCTTTTTGAGGAGATCCTAGGTATTGATAGTTCCTGGGGCGAGTCTGTCCACCCATCTCTTTGCGGCTCCGATAAGAGTAAAGGGAAAAACTCGGAGCATGACTGCGTCTTTAGAAACTCCGAGAATATTGAATAAGCCAACTATGTTGAGGACATGATCAATGTGATCATGAGCATCCTCGTTTTTGTTCTCGGGGAAAGTGTCTTCCCTCAATTCGCTCATGAACTGACTCTTTATTTCGAAATTGACATTGCCTCCGATTTCGGGTTTAACCACGCTCGGTGCCTGGTTTTCTCGTGACAATGCTAAGTATTGTTCCATGGTGAGAGTATCGACGTCTACTCCTGCTATAGTTCATGTAATAGAAGTAGAGATGCAAAAGAGAGCATATAAGTTACCTGGGAGCAAGCGCGCGCGGATATCGGATAAAACAAGGAAAGACTCCCCCTATATTAATTTTTTTTTTTTTTTGGGAACAACATGTGTCATAGTCTAGGTTTTTTTGAAAACGACCTAGTTCTCTATGAATTCAGCTCTGATACCAATCTGTAACACCCCCAAATTCTGGTAGCAACGGAATGATAACAATGGGGTGCTACTTCATAGTCCATACGCACAAGTCATAGAAAACGACCTCAAAAGAGACGTCTAAATAGATTTCACATTCTATATATTAAAATCAGAGTTTACAAAGGATCCCATTTATAATGCAATAGAAACATTTTGTTTAAAACGTTTGTCGAATGGTATACAAGTTATTAAGCCTTAAAAAATATATCCGCGCGACTCAAATGCTCCCAAAGCTCAACTACAAAGTAATAACCATGAAAAATACATGCAAAACGTCAAACAATAATGTTTGGTGAATTCATAGGTTTTAAGTAAAACAAGTAATGAAAATAATTTAAAAAATATTTTCAGAAGAAAGTAGCTTTACAGTAATTCAAAGTAGATTATTTTAGGAAAATCCGAATAGTGGATTTAAAAAATCAAAGAAGTATTTAAAAATGGACCACAAGACTTAAGTAATGGTGGACTAAGTAATGTATTCCAAAGTCCAAAACAAGTATAGCAGAACTAGTACATATTCCATAGTCCGAACTAGTATTATTTCGCTAACCTCATGGACCCACGAAGCCGTATTCCGAATATAAGGGAATTGGCACCCGAGTCGTAATAAAAGGGATTTGCACCATGATTCGAATTATAAGTGGAAATGCACTCAGTATTCGTAATTATAAGTGGTTTTTGCAACCAAGGTATTTCGTAATTATAAAATGGATTTCACCAGCATTCGTATTATAAGGGAATTGCACCAGTATTCGTAATTATAAGAGAATTGCACCAGTATTCGTAATTATAAGGGATTTGCACCCGAGTTCTTGGCTCTTAGGGCAATACATATTCGGCAGTAAATCTGAAGATAAGCAAACAATTTGCAAACACTTGTGTCCAAAGTTAAAACATCATGTCCAAAATTCATCACAGTTCCAAAAAAGAAGATAATTCAGTGATCTCAAATCATGTAGTAAAACAAATCAAGCTTTAGGTTAAAAATAGTCCAGGTATAGCTACCTATACAGGAAATCAATAAGTTTATGTAGTAAAACAAGCACGTATTCTCACCCCGAAAACAGTTTATGAAAACCATTAAAAGAGAAAAGGTGGGGCTATGAACTCACCTTGATCAACGATCACGATCAAATAAACCGAATACAAACGAAGCAGCAACGATCTCGATCACGACCTATAATTATGTCGCTCGATTACAATACGTACAAAATAATAGCAACGATGCGTACATCGTTACGACAAAAACATATATATATATATATATATATATATATATATATATATATATATATATATATATATATATGCATACATACTTATATGTGACGAGAAATCCACTTGCGCGTTCTAAACCTTAACACTTAGTATATTTTATATATACTATTTTCCATCCAATCATATACTATTTCATTTTATTGAAATCTTTCTATTTTCGGTAAGTTTCTATTTTTAGAATCGACCAACGGCCTCAAAAGTAATTACTTACGATAATATATTATTCGATATTATTTTATAAATCGAAATCACCTTCATAGTTCGTTAACGTTTACTAATGTCCTTGTTGACTTTTACGTTTGACTTTTTAATAAATACATTTATTTTCTAAGTCTGACCCGACCAAAACGACCCACTAAATCACCTTTTCACGACTCGGGTTCTAAAGCAAATTTATGCGAAACAATATTCCGAACAACTTTTTAGTTTTAGCCGAGACCTGAAACTCGACAGAAAATGACCAAAATGCCCTTACGAGAATCTGCTGAAACTATATATATATTTTTATAAAAATACAGAAGTTTGACTTTCAATTTTGACCCGTTATATCTCATTTTCACGACTTTGACAAAAAAAACGTCAATCCGAACAACTTTCGTGTTTCGCCGGAAGGCCGAAACGGACCCGAAAGTGCTCAAAATATTAAATTACCAAAGCTGTCAGATTTAGTATATTTATAAAAATGACTTATTTTCTACTAAAGTGTATATATATCGATCTAGCTCCAGTTTCTTCGTTATTGGGAGTTAGAAGTCCCATTTTATATCAAAACGTCCGTAAAAATATAATTTGATGTAATTTACAAACCAAAATCTGATTTTCCAAAATCTCGAACCCCGAATAACCTGTTCCGTTTTCTGGTCTAATTAACCCGTTACAAAATGCGTTAAAACCCATTTTCGACCCAAAAACTCACCAAAAATATATCCAATATACCTTATAATTTCGTATAAATCCAACCTTAACATCAATATCATATTATTTCCCTACGCCGCAAGTTTCAATCGATTTCACCACACATATACATATTTACGTAAATCAAATCAAATAATGAAATAATCGAAATAGACAAAAAAAGGCTCACAAAGCTATAAGAAACGTAGCAAAGTCCGGAAAATAAAATATTTTGCTTCGGCCCATCTCGATGTCACTAGCCGCGGCTCACACCCAAACAAACCAAACCAAACCCAAATTTCTTAACAAAATGCTAGCTTTCTTCTTGTATATAACCCTTGTAAACTCTTAAGTAAACATTCAAGACGCCTTTAGAATGTCTTGAATATGATGTGTGATTACTTGAATATGTGGTAAAATAAATTTTATGAATTGTGTATTGTTATTGTGGTTGTGCCGTGAGTTTTATTAGCAAAAGAAAGTATAGAAAATTGAGTGTGGTTTTATTTACTTTTAGTATAGAGTGATTGTACTACTTTAGTTCTAAGACTAGTCAAAGTGATTAATAAAAGACCAATAGACCAAAAGAGAAAGGGGTGGGGCGTTGGACAAAGGGAGTGAAACAAGGAGAGTGTGGTCAATGTTTTCTAGGCATTTACTTGAAGTTATACATGTGTAAGATTAAAATATAACGAATGTATATTTTGAATATGTAGACTTAATTTGTTACCTTTAATGTAAATTTGACTAACTTGACAACATGGGTAAAATTTTATAAAACTTTGGGTATTGGGTATAAAAATGGGTATTTGTTGAAGTGTAGATTATTTTTTGTGGTTCCGAGAATGCCTAAACGAAATTTATCGCGAAACGTAAATACTTTACGTAACTGATAAAATAAAATATAGAAGATAATAATTACTTTCGTAAAAAGATAATATAATGCTTCTATCGTTTGTAAAATGTTATCGTATAAGTATGTCAATCGTCTTGTAAAATAATATTTATAAATTTAAAACTCGTATAAATGTTATATAAATGATTCTAAAATGTTGGAAGAGAATCTGTCTTAACCTTCCAAGCATGAACATTCACCTTTATCGGCACATATTTTATCCACCGAGTTTTCGAGTCAACATCCGAAAGCGATTTATCATCAATAATCTTTCTAACCGACGCAACAGAAAAATCTCCCGAGCTCTCCAAGTCCCATTTCCATCTGTCAGACATAGGAATTAAAGAAACATCATGCACCAAAGCTGACTAACGTCAATGAATTGATCCGCCACTCCACGCCCTACGGATTTCTTCGAAAAGAAATTCCAAACTATGTTGTGCAAGTTTTCGCACCCACCCGTGATCAATTTGCAAAGAATTCCAAGACATATAAATGCGCGGGAACCGATTCTTAAGAGTTTTACCATCAATCTAAATATCCTCCCAAAAAACAGTTTTATCACCATTCCCCAATTTAACATGCATACAATCAAGTTAGTTGACACCTTTAGTTTTCAACACGTGAGTTTCCCTTACAATATCCAACCAGCAGGATAATGGGGTGGAGACGTCTAGACACTTGTTCTTCTATTGTTGCATGGTTAGACAAATTGTTCGCAAGATCACTCGTTGGTGGGATGTTCCTTATGTTGAGGTCAAATCATACGAAGATTGGTATAATTGGCTTGTGAACCTGCGGATTTCTTCTATGCATAAACAGATGTTCGAAGGTGTTTTCTATGTCATGTGGTGGCACTTATGGTCGTTTCGTAATAAGCTCATTTTTGATTCTAAACCTCCTTCGCAGGCGTTGTTTTTTGATGATGTAGTTTCTATGTCTTTTCATTGGTGTAGGTATAGATGTAATGCGTCGTTTAGTTGGTACGATTGGGTTAAAAACCCGAATCTTGTCACTGTGTAATTGCTAGCTTCTTGCTAGTTTTGTTTCAATAAAATTGCTGTTAAAAAAACGATTCTAAAATGTTTCGCAAATTTTTTTATTAAAAACGAACCAACACTATTTATGTCAAAAAATAGTGTATAAAAATCATGTTTCTTTTGTTTTATTCGTTTAAATGAAATTTTTTAGCTTACGTGATTTTAATTATGTGATAAGAATTAAAAGTAAACGCGCACGAGACTAAAAAAATAAAAATAAATAAATAGTGAAATAATGACGAAATAAAATGACCTGAAAATACGAAATGTTACATCCTCGATGTATTCCTTAATTGTTTCGGTCAAGATTTGTCTTCTCCATTATTCCCATTAAAAAGTCGTTTTTCATACAAAATTCTCCCTTATCTGGACCTCTTCAACACTGTTTTTAACTTTCTTCTTTGTAAGGACAAATCCTTGTCGATGTGAGGTCCTTTACAAAATTGGCATCCAACCCGAATTGCATGAACACTTTCCTTCATCTTCTTCATGTCTCGTCCCAAGTTGTCTAACTTATTTACCAAAGCAGCTAGTCCATCATTGCTATTACTGCTTCCATATTCCTCTAGCCTTGTCATTTCCGGCAGCCATTTTTTGGAAGAATGTCCAGCCATAGTCAGATTGCTGTGAGTAATGGCTTTGGCCGGTCAACCCAGGTATTTGGTCCAGTGCGAGTCAAGCAAATTGACGTGTTCACAATGCTCAAACCCTTATAGAAGATGTTTACCTTTTGATGACTATTGATGTCATGAGTAGGGCACTTGTATAGCAGGTCATTACACCGTTCCCAAGCCTGGTATAATGATTCATCTCCTTCTTACTTGAAGTTGTGAATTTCTTTAAGTTGCTTCGCGGTCATGGAAGGTGGGCAATACCTTTGGATAAAGGCCTTTTTGAGGAGATCCTAGGTATTGATAGTTCCTGGGGCGAGTCTGCCCACCCATCTCTTTGCGGCTCCAATAAGAGTAAAGGGAAAAACTCGGAGCATGACTGCGTCTTTAGAAACTCCAGGAATATTGAATAAGCCAACTATGTTGAGGACCTGATCAATGTGATCATGAGCATCCTCGTTTTTGTTCTCGGAGAAAGTGTCTTCCCTCAATTCGCTCATGAATTGACTCTTTATTTCGAAATTGACATTGCCTCCGATTTCGGGTTTAACCACGCTCGATGCCTGGTTTTCTCGTGACAATGCTAAGTATTGTTCCATGGTGAGAGTATCGACGTCTACTCCTGCCATAGTTCCTGCAGATATAGAGTTTAGGGAAAGAAGAGAAATAATAAAATAATCAAATTAATTCTAATTTTTAGCTCTCCGGCAGCGGCGCCAAAAACTTGATGCATATTTTCTTTTAAATATAAATTTATCAAGTTTTAATATTTATAAAACTCGATCTACCTTACAACGTACTAACGGGCAGAGAACCCGACCGTGGGTAGTATAGAATGGTAAATCCGAGGTCGTCCCAAGAGCTAAGATGTAATTAGTTTTAATTTGAAATGTCACGTTTAGAAAATGGTTTTGAATTAAATTGAAATAAATAACAATAAAATAAAATACTGAAAATTAAAAGAGTTGAATATATCAAGAGACAAAACGTGCTAACCTAGTTACTTCATTACTGCTATCATGAAAACGTTCTCCTGTGCAATGTCAAACTATGGTTTCATTAGTGGTTTCTAAAGTCGATAGACTTGAATAGGTATATTTAGTCTATCCTATACTTCCTGCGATTTCGAATCAGTCCAAATCGTATAGGAGGTAGGTTATCCAGGTTGTAGTGATTAATCCCAACTATTCCTAAAACTGATCTAATAACTTATGCAAGTTATTAACCCTCTCTGAAAGAGTTCCTGTGCTTTTTAAGTATATTGAGTGATAATATGCGGAGACCGGTTAGTTCCTACACTAGGGACGGAATAACTACTCATCCCTAGTACCCGATGGATCCCATATTGACTAGATAATCTAATAATGGGGCAAGCGAGGTCCAAACCACTCGTATTATCAAAACCCATGGTTACACGATAGTCAATGAATATCTAATGAAACCATAATCTAACAAGAAACAAACATCATAACAACAGTAATTACGTAACTAGGCCATGGCAAGATGGTGCTGCAAGATTAATCCAACTAAAGAGACACACAAACTGATAATAATATGAAGAAAACAAATGAAGTAGTACCTTAACGCTGTTTTGGCTGGGAACTATGAGCTTTGCTCTGCTTTCTCAAGGCTGCATCGGTTGCAATTGAGCCAACAAAATCCACCAGTCAACACCAATTACGGTGCCACCTACTAATTTTTAAATTCTAAATACACCACGAGCAACCTTATGATGGTCTGAATTAAGCAGATGAAGTTGTCCCTTAATGCTGTATTGGTTGGGGATTGTGATCGTAGATCAACTTCTACCAGACTCCATCGCTGCAATCGACCCAAGAAAACCCCCATACTCTGTACGGGTGCGCTACCAGGGATTCATTCCACTGAGGCTCTTTTATGAAATTGTTCATTCATTAATGTAGAAATCCATAAGTCTTGTTATTAAATACACTCACTCTCTTCCTATTTGATTTCTCACCTACCCTTTCTGCCTTAATAGGAGCCAACATTCAACCACACCCTCTAGGCAAATATAAATTCAGGTAAGTTTACTTTTATTACCTTTTCATAGTTGCAGTCAACTTCTATAACGACAAACATTTGCTCCTTTCTGTTTATGTCTCCAGGAAACAACCATGCTGTCAGGCCGTCCCTCTCCAACATACTTCATACATTTGTAATGATCCATTCAAATACAATTATTAATAGGGATGAGAATGTGCAAAGTTTTTGTTGTCTGAAACTATTAGATATACGCATTCCAGACACAAGTAAGCACATACGTATGATTTACATTAAAGGTAGCCCTAATATGTGTATCTGAATCATTCAAAAGTAAAACACCTCTGCTTGAAATGACTTTGTGGGATTAGGAACACCATCTAGACCAGGGAAACGGGCTACTAATCTAAAAGGAAAAGCAATAGCTGATACTAGCAATCCTGTCATTTCTGAACCAACATAGAGAACGACAGGAAATGAATTTTATAAAAAATGACCAGGTTCACTCATGTTAGAGAATATTACAATTTCAGTAGTTTTTTAATTCCAGGTTCTGAACATTTTCTTAATTCTTTTTTGTTTCAGGCCCAAGTCACAAGCGGCTAACAAAAAAGGGACGGAAACTAGCAGCCTTAGCCTCATCAGGTTATTTTTTTCAATACTAATCTTCCTTTACTATAAATACTTTCATGTGCAACTATTGTTTATATCAACCTATTCGTGTGCTTTACCTGATGTTAATAACAGGGACTGGAGTTTCTTGCCATAGCCTTGGTGCTCCATCCTACGAATGTCGTAGTTGCAATGCTACCATGTGGTATGAGGAAAGAATAACAAGGGAAACAGGGATCCAAACCCAACATTCTCACTATGCTGCCAACAAGGTAAAATATTACTTGCTCGATTTAACGAAACACCTACACCATTAAACAGGCTACTTGACTATAGCCAGCCAGTAACATCTAATTTTAGGGACCAGATTAGGGTCTATAATGGTATGTTTTGCTTCACATCCTTCGGAGCGATGATAGACCATTCAATTAATGTGGGCAGTGGTCTTTATACATTCCGCATAAATGGACAGAACTATCATAGAATTGGATCTCTCCTACCTAAAGAGGGCACCCAACCTAGGTATGCTCAGCTGTGGTTCTTTGATACCCACAATGAGATTAGGAACCGATTAGGTGCTTTTATGGATAACGACAGCGATCAAGGACTGGATGGAATAATATTAGGGTGTCTGATAAGAATGTTGGATCAGAATAGTGCACTTGCCAAGGCATTTTGAATGGAAAGGGATTGGTGTCATTCACATACTTCTGTCAACGTCGAGTTGCGCCGAGAGAACAAGCTCCAGGCAGTACAACATACCAACAGTTTCAGAAGTTGCTGCCTTGATTATAAATGATTTTGGTGACGGGGAACCTACAAGAGATATAGTTGTAAACAAGAAAGACATCGAGCCAAAAAGAATTTTAGAGTTACACCCATCCTGCATGGCACTCCAATACCCTTTGTTATTCCCATATGGAAAAGATGGGTATCATGATAACATTCTGTATCATACTAACACAGGGAAGCGCAAAACTACAAGGGATAATGTCACAATGAAAGAGTATTATGCATACATTATTCAATACAAAAAAGATCAGAGAACAACTCTACTTAGAGGAGTAAGGCTATTTCAGTAGTATTTGGTAGACGCATACACTGCAATCGAAGAACAAAGACTTAGTTAGACGAGAAACAATCAAGACACCCTGCGTGTAGATCTGTACCACAATGTGTGCGATGCCGTTACATGGGGTGATACTAATGCAGTAGGCCTTGGTAAACGAATCGTTCTGTCCCATACTTTTATAGGCGGCCCAAGGTATATGATGCAGAATTACCAAGACGCAATGGCTTTGTGTCGTGCATATGGAAACCCATACCTGTTCATAACATTCACTTCCAACACAAAGTGGCCGGAAATAAATGAAATTCTCACATAAATCCCAGGTCAGAGAGCCTATGATCGTCCGAAAGTAGGGGTCAGGGTGTTTAAACTCAAGCTAACAGAATTATTAGACGACCTCACTAAGAACCAGGTTTTTGAGGAGTCTCACGCAGGTAATAAGTCTTGCATAAAAAAGTTTAAACTGTCTATAATTTCTAAACCTTTCAATTAATAACTGATCCTTTTGTTCCACTTGGTAATAGTTGTGTACGTTATCGAATTCCAAAAACGAGGCCTGCCCCACACACATATTTTGCTATGGCTCGAAGACTACTATAAATGCAAGACAACAGCTGACATAGACAATAATTGATTAGGACGGGTACCCTATTTACCGTAGGCGGGATAATAAAGTGTGTGTTAAAAAAGGTAATTTCACATTCAACAACAAATATGTGGTCCCACACAACCGTTATCTTTTACTAAAATACCAGGCACACATAAATGTCAAATGGTGCAACACGTCAAAGGCCATTAAGTACTTATTTAAGTACCTAAATAAAGGGTCGGATAGAGCAACAATTGTTATATAGGAAAATGTGCAAAAAGACGAGGGTGGGACACCAGAAAAGGTTACGGTGGTTGATGAGATAAAGAATTACCTAAATTGACGCTATTTAGCACCATGTGAGGATGTATGGCGCATTTTCTCATTTGATATCCACCATTCCTACCCGTCGGTGATGAAACTAAACTTCCATCTGCCAAATCAACATCCAGTAACTTTGCGAGACATCGACTGTTTGCCTGCGTTACTTGAAAGGGAAGGTATCGATGTGATAATGTTTACTGATTGGTTTCAGTTAAATAAACGACACCCACCAGCCAGGACCCTTACGTATGCCCAAATTCCAAAGCATTATGTATGGCACGAACAATCCAAAATGTGGAGGACTCGGAAACAAAGAAAATGCATTGGTCGGATTGTTTATTCTACCCCAGCAATAGGAGAATGTTATTTCCTACAGATGTTATTAAATGTTGTGAGGGGGCCCAAGAATTTGAAGAGCTCCTGATGGTTAACAGTAGAATATGTTCGACCTTCAAAGAGGCATGTTTTGCTTATGGGTTACTAAATGACGACAAAGAATAGACACGAACGATACAAGAAGCAAGTTTGTGGGCATTAGGACCACAACTTCGCGACCATCTTACTCTTCTGTGACGTTAGCCGCCCCCTCAAACTATGGGAGGAAAACTGGGAAGTTTTGGCAGATGACATTCTACACAAAAAACGTCTTCTTTTTAACTACCTTGAATTACAGCTTACGACGGAACAAATTCAGAACTACTGTTTGCTGGAGATTCAAGATCTGTTGAACACGAATGGAAGAACTTTAACGGATTTTCAAGACTTGCCATAACCTAACCCCGCATTGCTAACAAACATGGATAACCGTTTGATAAGGGAAGCAATGGCCTTTGACATGAACAAAAGTAGAATTCTACACCAACAACTTTACCCACAGTTAAACCCTGAACAATGTTTAATCTATAAAGAAGTTGTGGACTCAGTTCATAATAAGAAAGGCCAGTTTCACTTTGTCTACGGACCAGGGGGCACCGGAAAGACCTTCTCATACAAGACTATCATTTCAAGGCTAAGATCCGAGCTGAAGATAGTGTTGGCTGTTGCTTCATCAGGTGATGCACTAAAACCAAACTTAGTTACTAACTATGTAACATTTCAAATATAATGCGCCCCTCACTGTATTTTTTCCTCTGGCTCAGGTATCGCTTTATTATTCCACCGAAGCTATTAGAAAATAGCACATGCTGCATTAAGCAAAACACCCACTTGTCGGAGCTCATGCAACAAGTTGAGCTCATCATTTGGGATGAAGCATCGATGACGCAAAAATATGCCTTCGAAGCGTTAGACAAGACCGTGCGAGATATATTGGGCTACCCAGCACCAGAGAAACGGGACAAACTCTTTGGTGGGGTGACGGTGTTGCTAGGGGAGATTTCAGACAAATCCTACCCGTAATACCAAAGGGCAAGAGGGAAAACATTGTGCATGCCTGTATTAACCGTTCAGAATTATGGAAACATTGCAAGGTTTCGACGCTAACAGGAATCATGAGGGTGAATGAATATAATGCAAACAGAGAGCTTGACACTGAAAGCAAGATTTTAATCAATGGGTTTTGGCTGTCGGTGATGGCAGAGTGCCTGCCAAGATGAAAGATGGGGAAGATGAACCTACATGGATTGATATTCCAGAAAAATTCCTTATTAACTCATCAAATTCACCGATTGAACAGATTGTCACAAAGACCTATCCTAACTTTATTGAAAGGCAAAAGGACGATGCATATCTACGAGAACGAGAAATCCTAACTCCTAAAAATAATGATGCGGATGCAATAAACGCATACATGTTTAAAAAGTTAGAAGGTGAACCAGTAACCTACCATAGTGCGGATGAGATATGTAAAGCATCAACTGATACGCTAGACCAACAACTCCTATACCCAGTCGAATTCTTAAATTCGCTTAACTTTCCAGGAATGCCCCCTTTGCTTTAACCTTAAAAAAGGAACTCACCATCATGTTGTTGAGGAATGTTAATCCAAGCAAGGGACTATGCAATGGCACCCGACTCATAAGTACTAAACTTTGTGAATTTATTATTCAGGCAAAATCCTTACCGGGTCACACATAGGCGATACAGTCAATATACAACGGATCATCTTAACATCGACACAGTCCAAATGGCCCTTTGTCTTGAAACGGTGACAATACCCTATCAGGCCATGCTAGCAATGACGATTAACAAAAGCCAGGGATAATCACTTAATTATGCTGGCCTGTTTTTACCCAATCCTGTGTTCATCCATGGACAACTGTATGTCTCACTATCAAGAGTCACAGATCATGACGGACTGAAAATACTAACGAAAGAGGACGACAACAAAGAACTGAAGAACTGCACCCGGAACATTATTTACAAAGAGGCTTTTAACTACCTGAGTTGACAGGCTCATGTATAACTCTGATGACATCAAATAACGTCTGTTTTATAGCATCATTTATCCCATGTATTTAACCCATTTTGTATAAATATTGCAAAGAATTGTTACTTAGTCGTTTATATTTGATAATTGCAGCAATTATGGAGTACTTGGTGAATATTAGCAAAAGGCGCGCATTCTGGAGCTTAAACGGAGATATTTTTAAGATTACTATTCTGATATCCAATACGCCGTATCCATTAAGGAAGATACGGCGTATCCGTGCTTGCACTCACCAAAGACCACAAAGGAAAGAAGCTCAATACGCCATATTCAGAGAAGCTCAATACACCGTATTGTTGATATAGTATGTGAAGATACTGAAAGATATCAAACGTGGTCCCTACTCCAAGAAACTCCAATACGCCGTATCCAAACCCTTGGATACGCCGTATTGAACCGACTTCCAGACAGTATAAATAGAAAACTCAAAAACGAGTTTTAAGTGTGCTAAATCATATTCTCGATACCTAAACCACAAAAGTCAATTTTCAGAGGAGAAAAAGAGCAGAAGAGGTCTTGCAACGCATTCCAATCCATAGAAGACAACGTGTAATTTCTTATACTTTTGTAATCGTTTAGTTTTTAGTATCATTCGTTAACTCGGTTAGTTTACCTTGGCTAAAACAATTACTCTTGTATTAATTATGATGTTTGAAGGCTAATACCTTCGGGTATGAGCCATTATTATGAAGATCTGAATGTTTGGTTTTGTTTATATCTTGATTGCTTAATTTATCGTTGTATGCTTGTTTATGTTTATCAATTTATACTTGTTTACGTGCTTTTGTATGCGACCTTTCATTCAACAAATATCTAGTGATACGGACCAAGTAATCTAGATGCCGAGATAGCTCTCCATATAGTAGTTTATACATCTAGAAGCATAGGATCACAAGTATTGTCCTTCTAAAATCGTGCTTTTGTAAGATTCGATCTATCTGGCTTAACTAGTTAACGAAAACTGTCTTTGGTTTATTGAAATGTTGACTAGTAGGTGAATCTAGATAATTCAACAAATATATGTTTGATTATATTTGATAGTTTGGACAAGTCGACTATAGTGTTAAATTGCATTAAGCGTAAGTGGGTAAAAGTCTGTTATGATCTAGGGTTTAACAAGATCACCATTGCTTTAATCCCTAAGATAATCCTAACTTTATTGAAAGGCAAAAGGACGATGCATATCTACGAGAACGAGAAATCCTAACTCCTAAAAATAATGACGCGGATGCAATAACCTTAAAAAATGAACTCCCCATCATGCTGTTGAGGAATGTTAATCTAAGCAGGGGACTATGCAATGGCACCTGACTCATAATTACTGAACTTTGTGAATTTATTATTCGGGCAAAAATCCTTACCGGGTCACACGTGGGAGATATAGTCAATATACACAGGATCATCTTAACATCGACACAGTCCAAATGGCCCATTTGTCTTAAAACGGAGACAATACCCTATCAGGCCATGCTACGCAATGATGATTAACAAAAGCCAAGGACAATCACTTAATTATGTTGGCATGTTTTTACCCAATCCTGTGTTCAGCCATGGACAACTGTATGTCGCACTATCAAGAGTCACAGATCCTGACGGGCTGAAAATACTAATGAAAGAGGACGACAACAAAGAACTGAAGAACTGCACCCGAAACATTTTTTACAAAGAGGCTTTTAACTACCTGAGTTGACAAGCTCGTGTACAACTCTAATGTCGCTTAAATTATACTATTGCTCTTTTCCTACAAGAAATTACATTATGCCTATAGCACTATCATATGAGGATTTAAATTTTCTTTCACTCAATTCATACATATCTATTAACACTATTTCACAACCAAAAATAAGCCATGCCATTTTTCCAAAAAAAAGAAAAAAAAGGAACAAATTGTAATTTGATTACATACCTCAATTACGGACCTTCAGTTATAATACCCGCTTTGTTAATGTTTTTAAGTAAATTTCTAAATCTGAAAGTTGCCGCTTTGAACTAGCCAGCCGAAAAGAAATAACAGAAATGACGAAATATACGTGGGTATTTGGTTTAACCAACCCAAAATAGTTGACTTTGACTTTTTCTAAAAATGGATATTTGCAAGACCCATTCTTTGCTGAGATTTATTAAATTTACTATTACACAAAGTACAAGCTGTGATCAAGCATACATTACACAAAAAAACTCTACAAACATTTAAACACACCGACATGATACTCAACTTAACGACACCACACCTATGACATTAAAAAGGTAAATAGAGCTTATTTTCCTTAACGATTTTTCACAAATCAGCCTTCTATACGGTCTTCAACACAAGGTTAATCAGCAAAATTCCAAACACCCATTATGCTGCACAAACCGCACACACATCATGCAGCTTCAAATGGAACCTGAAGCCAAATGATAACAACCATATACCTGCATAAAGCAAAAGCAAAACATGGCTGAACTATATCACAAAACTCACTACGATTATATATAAAGTGTCACCAACTATAAAAACAAGACCATAATCATCAGTTTCATTTCATGTAAACCATTACAACGTTGATTCAAATGTTATCATCATAACATCTTAACACTAGACTCTTAATTATTAATAGACCTAAAACATCATGACACAAGACCAGCAAACCAACCAACAAAAGACAAGGACCTATCAAATGATACACCTTTTATTCCATGTCAGTCACATAACCATCCTTCAAACGCATTGCCACATCAGTGCTAGCCGATAGTTGTTCTAACACAGCAAGCTTCGCAGATTCACGACCTACGATCTTCCTCATGTGATTTAATAATGTGACTGCATCTCCAACCTCTCCCAATGCCTTAAGCTCAGCTATCAACCTTCGAGTCTTATGCATTTTAATCTTAAGCTCAAGACAAATATCATGCATTAACACGACGAATGCTTGATCTTCAGTACGCGCTCGAGTAAACCAAAACTTCATCTTATCTTTCAAATAAGTGAATTCAACATGCTCCGTTAACTGATCCAAAACCAAAAACGCAGCCATAGAAATAAAATATTAACAAAAAATTATAGATGTAAATATAATATGAGAGATTGCAACAGAATTCACAAATAAATAGGCAAACTTAATTCAGTTCACTCTTGCAATGAGAAACTCAGTAGCCACAAAGTAGTTAATAAGCCTAAAAAACATTAACACCTGCACACAAAATTAAATTGGCTCTTTAAACATACTAATCACAGATAACTAACAGTCCAAGTGTTTTGTAACTGATTTCCCTTTTGTAACTGCTTTTTTAGTATATCTGACAACACCATTGAAAAGTAAACAACATAACCCGTAAACAAATTAACCCACAACCTGACACACAAACCTCAAATACCCAATCTCACACCATCATCCTAATTGACAAACCTAATTACTCCACCTCCTTATCTGCAACCCATAACCAAATAGCCAATTGCCGACACTGCACATCCATATGAATCGTGACCTGTATCCAACAAGAGAAACACATGAATACTAGCTCATCTAAAAAATACAATTATTAGAAACTATAGTATCACATGACAGATACTTAACCACGTACAAAATAAGTTAAATTTAAAAATGCCATTGCAAGATAAACTAGAATTAATCATATGTAACACGATAATAGAAACATTTAGCTTTATTAAATTTAATATTGTACATACTTCAAGCCTAAATCAAGCATATCTTACAAAGTGTTACCTAAAAAACTTATACACAAACTTAATTATACAACTACATATTGAACGAAATTACAACCACGCATCCAAAAGAAAGCTTATTCAATAACCATTAAAATAGTACATATAAGACACTACACCAACATCATCAATATAGCATTAGGATCTTAAATTTCTGAATGAACAACTCTTTCTTAC
>BQNB010011229.1:31130-72695 GCA_026074375.1 Tanacetum coccineum
CAATAATTTACAAGCTTAGCTTATAGATTAAGCAAAAACATGAAATTAGGGTTTCGGGTGTATGGTTTTGGATCAAAAAGGTATAACACATACGTTTTTGAGTTCAAAGCTTTATATTATGATCTTAGCATGATCATATGAACATTATAAAGGTATTAATACATAATATAAGCTTATAGAACCTGGTCTTGAGCTTATAGCTTAGAAACGGATCAGAATCAGGACTTTTAGCCTCGTACGCCTAGAATAATGACTCCCGGGCTTCGTTTCTTGGTTTCTTTTGCTTCCTTTCTGAACTTGATACTTTTACAGACCCTACTTAGGATCCTATTGAGCAAAGGATTGCTTCTATGTAAGGGTTTTAGAGGAGGAAGTGGGGGAATGAAGAATAGATGAAGAATTATGGCTTATTATTTATAGCCATTTGAAGGTGGGGAGGTTAAGGAAGCCTTAGAATCTGATCTTGACACATGTATGGGCTAGTATATGATGTGTAGCAGCTAGAAGATCAAGTGTGGAGGTCTAGATTGTAGCTTGAAGGTGTTGGATGTCTTTGGAGCTTGTCGCGGCTGTTTCTAGCAAAAGAGAGGCCATTTGCCTTCATTTTTAACCAAGAAATAGTCTAAGAAGGTGGGTAAGCTGCTTAATGGTTTCTAGAAGGAGTTCATGTAAGTATCTTGCACATGGATGGGTCTTAAATGGGTCAAAGAAGGTTAAGAAAGGGTGCGGGTCTGTTTTGAGCTCGACAAGGGGTTTTACAAGTTTTCTTGCTTGCATTTCGTGTATAATGATTAAGGATGGTTGATATATGTTCCTAAGGTCTGAATTAACATTTATTAGCAAAATTTTGCAATTGTTTTGGGTTAAAATGGGTTAGAAATGAAGAAGTGAGGTCGCAGGTTCCAAATGGTGTGGTTTAGGGTTTTCTTGACTTTCTTTGCTTATAATTCATGTACATTGGGGACCAGATGATAAATTTATTGATCCGAGTATATATTTGAGGTTTATTAATGATAAGTGAGTGATGGTTTAGGTTATTTGGGTTACAAATGGAAAGAAATAGGTCGTGGGTTGGGAATTAGGAGGCTAGTATGGCCTTTTTAGGGTTTCTAGCTTTGTAATTTTCTTGTACATTATCAAAGGTATGTTGGATAATGATGGATTAATGTTTGTAAACTCATTTTATATAGTTTACAATGACTCTTGGTTTGCTTTCTTGAGATTGATATGGTTAGAAACAAGAAAACGGGTCTTAAAGAGCATTTTAGGCTCTTTTAGGGTTCTCCACCCCACCATATTTAAGACCTCACTGGGATTCATTTTACGTACAATTGAAATAAGATAATGAAGTAATGATGAAATAATGATGTAATAGGATTGACATGATTGTAAAATAAGTTATTACAACTTATTTGAGTGTTGGTTTGGGTTTATAATCAAGAAACGGGTCATGGTTTAGAAACTAGCTCGGGTGTTTATGGTTGTAGGGATTGAATTAGGGTTTTGAGTACAAAAAGATGTATGAAAGCTTATGAATAGAATATTTAGGGTTTATACATTGTAGAATGAGTGTAGTAGCTTGTACACAAGTGATGGTGAAGAAATTAGAATGAAAACGGAGGTAAAACGGCTATTTTAGAGATCATGCTTAATGACTTGTATATTGAGCTTTTAAAGACTTGTACTTTGATTTAGAGAGATTTTATATTTCAAATGAGATGTTATATTACTTGTACATATGCTTTAGTAGCTTGTGCATTCACTTTAGATGTTAACCTTTCATGAAATTAGGGTTTAGAGGCATATGATAACGGTTTAAAGCCTGTTTTGATATAATGTTGCAAATGGTACCTTGTATGAGTAATGTACTTTGTAATAATGATATTATGATATCGACTTGACATGTTATGATGTTTGCTTGACATATATGAAGATAGGATTGCCATATGTAGATTGCCTGAGCCCGTTAACTTTAGTTATGCAAGAAATGTTGTACATCGAGATATTGGCAAAGTAAGTAATGTAATAAAGCGAAAAATTTCCCTAAAAAAGGTGAGTTCATATATAATTGATAGATTGTACATCATCTAACTTAATAGATGGATATTTACATTTATGATAATTGGGGGTTGTTATATGTTTCTGCTGTTAGTCCTCCTGTTAATACTGCTAGAACAAAAGATACTGATGTTAACAGTACTAACAGTATTTATACTGCTAGTCCACTTGTTAACTTTGATGGGTTATCTTATTTTAATGCTGCTTATGATGATGATCTAAAGATGCCTAATTTGGAAGATATTGGCATATTTGGTGGTGCTTATGATGATGAAGACTTTGTTGCAGGAGGAGACATGAATAACTTGGAGTCTTCTATGCCTGTCAGTCCTATTGAAACAATAAGAGTTCACAAAGATCATCCAGTTGAACAGATTATAGGAGATCTACATTTAGCACCTCAAACAAGAAGAATGACCAAAAATTATGAAGCACATGGTTTGATGAGTTTAATTCAAAAGCAGAGGAGAACAAACCACAAAGACTTTTAGAATTGTCTATTTGCTTGTTTTCTATCACAAATAGAACCCAAAAAGGTGATTCAAGCTTTGACAGATCCAAGTTGGATAGAAGCAATGCAGGATTAGCTTCTACAGTTTAAATTACAGAAGGTTTGGACTTTGGTTGATTTACCATATGGCAAAAGAGCTATTGGGACAAAATAGGTCTACAGTAAAACTAAGACAAGATGATGGAGAGGTATTGTTGGTTAGAAAACAAGGCAAGACTGGTCTGCATCAGGGTTTCACTCACGAGAAGAGGGAATGATTTATGATGAGGGCGGTTTTTGCTCCCAGTTGATCAGGATTGAACAGCAATTAGGATTATTCTTTGGCCTACTGCCTCATTCATGAACTTTGTTGTTTACCAAATGGATGTAAAGAGTGCATTTTTGTATGGAAAGATTGAAGAGGAAGTCTATGTTTGCCAACCTCCAGGGTTTGAAGATCCAGAGTTTCTTGACAGAGTTTATAAGGTGGAAAAGGCATTATATGGTCTACATCAAGCTCCTAGAGCCTGGTATGAGACTTTGTCTACCTATTTATTGGAAAATAGATTTCAGAGAGGGACAATAGACAAGACTTTGTTCATTAAAAAGGTCAAAGGTGGTATTCTACTAGTTCAAGTATATGTAGATGATATCATTTTTGGATCTACTAAGAAGGAGTTATGCACTGAGTTTGAGAAATTGATGCACAAGAAGTTCCAGATGAGTTCTATGGGTGAGTTCACTTTCTTCTTAGGATTATAGGTGATGCAAAAGGAAGATGGGATTTTTAGTAGCCAAGACAAGTATGTGGATGAAATCTTGAAGAAGTTTGGTTTTTCAACTATGAGAATAGCAAGTACACCCATGGAGACTTTGAAACCATTGATCAAGAATACAGAAGCTGAAGATGCTGATGTTTACTTATATAGATCAATGATTGGATCATTGATATATCTAACAGCTTCTAGGCTTGATATAATGTTTGCTGTATGTGCTTGTGCAAGATTTCAAGTCACACCTAAAGTTTCACATCTTCATGCTGTGAAAAGAATCTTTATATACTTGAAAGGTCAACCTAAATTGGGCCTTTGGTATCCTAAAGACTCACCATTTGACTTGGAAGCTTATTCTGATAGTGACTATGCTGGTGCAAGTTTAGACAGGAAATCCACAACAGGAGGTTGTCAATTTCTTGGGAGAAGATTGATTTTATGGCAATGCAAAAAGCAAACTATAGTTGCTAACTCTACTACTGAAGCAGAGTATGTAGCTGCAGCTAATTGATGTGGATGGGTGTTATGGATCCAAAATCAACTGTTGGATTATGGATACAACTTCATGAATACTAAGATTTTCATTGATAATGAAAGACCTTCATACATAGTTAAGAATCTAGTGTTTCAATCAAAGACTAAGCAATCATTATGATTGAATACTGACATCACGGGATTCATATGAGAAGAGATTAATTCAAGTGATCAAAATTCACACTGATCGGGGCAATCCTGGACATACAACACAAAACAAAGCACGGAAAATGGAAGAGGCGAGCCTCTCTCACAACACACTTATTCATTACTACTATATAATTATATTAGGATAAGCATGGGTTGCCACCCACGAAGCGCTTGTTTAAGGTCACTTAGCTTGACCCGATCCCCCCATACTTGAACTGGTCAAGGGGGATAGAAATGGAGACACGGAACATCCAAAATACGGATGTCCTCTCCATAAGAGCAAGGAAAAATCTCCATCGGGCTTTCAAAAATTTTAATGACTTTGAAAGCTTTAGGGCCCCGATGAGATAATTCCGGGAGAAGAGAAGTATGAACTCCTTTAGAAGTGAGAATCCCGGGGTTGAAAACTTTTTCCTCATTTTCGGATGAAAACGAGAGTAGAGTTTCGGACCCGGGAACTTCTTTGTGGAAAGGAAGTTCATAAAGAGGAGGATTAAAATCCTCAAGAATTAAAGAAGCATTAGTGGTCTTCTTTACATTCTTTTTCGGTGTTACTCGAATAGTGACTTCAAAAAGGTTCTCATGAATGAGTATACCCGGATTAAATACTTTGTCCTCGTTATTAGTTGAAGGCAAAGCATCAACCTCAGAAAAATCCTCATAGAGAACCGAGTCACACTTGGGGGAAGGAAAGAAATCACTTGATCTAGAGGGATCAAGTTCATCAATCAAGAGTTTAGGCTCTTTGATTTTATCTTCCTTTGAGTCAAATGGATCATCATAAACATCATCGTTATTGGACTCAAGTTCAACAAGATCATTATCGACATCATCATATAATGGTGGAGATGAATAATCAAAAGTATGTTCATCGGTGAACATCTCGGGAATGGTATCAACAAGATCGTTATTAGGGTCTGCAAGATTACCCTCATCAACTGAATCCTCGAGAATATAATCCATTTCCTTGGTAGGATCATGGTTAAGCAAATATTCTATTTCTCTAAGATCGGATTCGATATCAAAAGGAAGATCATCATTTCCTGGTGGAAATGAATCACTTGCGAGATAAGCTTCGAATTCTTCCCAAATTAAATCACTTTCTTCGAAGGAAGTAATTGTGGGGGAAGAAGAAGACTTGGTCACGGGTTCCGAAATCGGAGTGGGATTGCCACTTTGATGATTTGTTATCTTTTCATTTGCAAACAAGTCCTCAAGATAATCTTTATGAGAGACATTGTAGATGTCAATCATGTTGATTGATTCTTTTTGAGGATTGTTAGAATAGCTTGAAGTATCATGTCTCATATTCAAGATTAATCTTTTGTCACCGTCACGGAGAATCATTTCTTCTCCGTGAACGTCAATCAAAGCACGAGCGGTCCGTAAGAAAGGTCTTCCTAAGATGAGGGGGACTCGAGGATCGCTTTCATAATCAACGATGACAAAATCAGCGGGGAATGTGAACTTTCCAACCGGAACAAAGACATCTCTTGCAATTCCAGCCGGTGTACAAATTGCCCGGTTAGCTAGTTCAAGGGTCATGCGGGTGGAAATAAGCTCGGGTAAACCTAACTTTTTCCAAACCGAGAGTGGCATCAAGTTGATGCTAGCACCTAGATCGGCTAGGGCCTTGCACTTGAGCTCACTAAAACCACACGGAATGAGAAATTTCCCAGGGTCTCCAAGTTTCTCAAGTAACTTCTTAAGGATAACCGCTGAGCAATTTTCATTGAGGGGTGTATTTGCCAGCTCTAAAAGTTTCTCTTTATTGGAAAGGAGACTTTTAAGCATCTTTTGGTATTTCGGGATTAGAATCAAAGCATCGGCAAGAGAGATATTGATGTGAAGTTGTTTGAACATTTGCCAAAATTTATGAATTTGGACTTCATCTTTCTCTTGTTGTTTTTCTTGGTGCATTCTTGAAGGATAAGGGATATTGGGGTGAAGAGGATCCCTTTTGTGCACCACATAATTCTTTAGAGAAGTAGGTTTAGCTTTTTGGACAAGAGGAGGTGGGACCTTAATGGTATACTCAGCGAGTTCCGGGTCCGTTAAAGTCTCCTCTACACGTTCATCCTCCTCCGGATTAATGAATGGAGGAGGCATAGGAACGGAAGGTCCATCAAGAACAAGACCACTTCGGGTGGTGATGGCTTTCAATTCACCTCTCGGGTTAGCAACGGTGTTGCTAGGGAGAGATCCCGTACCCGAGGTAGAAGCGGTGTTCATTTGGAAAAAGCTAGCCATCATGTTCTTAAGCTCATTGGTTTGGTTAGACATTGAAGCTTGAATCAAAGTTTGCATTTCATTTCTTAACTCATTTTTCACATTGTTAATTTGAGCTTGCATGGCTTTTATATTAACATCATTTATCTTCTTAATTTTCTCCAACTCACTTAAAGGAACAACTTGATTTTGTTGAGTTGGAGCTTGATAAGATGTATCTTGATTGAAATTGTTTCCTCGATTATATCCTTGAGGTTGGCTAAACCGGTTTTGATTATTTTGCACATTTGGTTGAGCAAAACCCGGTGGTCGAATTTGATTAGCCACACTCGGAGGACGATAACCGGAATTACCCTGATTGTAGTTAACCGCGGCTGCTGAAACGTATCCTTGAATATTATCCCAAAAAGTGTTGCCATCGGCGGCGAGACACTGATAATAAGGATGAGCACCACCGCAAGTAACACAAATTTCCTCAACGGCTTTTACGGAAGCTGGAGGTGGGGTTGCTTGAAATTGTTTGAGAATAGCGGTCATGGCGGTAGTCACAGCACTTGTTTGCTGATTTACTGCATGAGTAAGTTTGGCTATCTCGGAGGAAGAAGAAGAATTAACATCACTTGATTTCACTTGAGAAACAATCGATTTGTTTCGTGAATTGCGGACCTTGGATTTGTTTTCGATAATCGTCAACACATCTCGAGTACTTCTTTCCAAAAGATTACCACCGGCGGCAGAATTCAAAGAATCTTGGTCGGCCGGGTTTAAGGCATTGTAGAAGGTATCAAGTTGGTGCAATTCGGTAAAACCATGATGAGGGCATGCACGAAGGAGATCTTTGTAACGGTCCCATGCCTCATGAAACGATTCACCAAAACGTTGTTCAAAGTTGGAAATTTCATTTCGGAGATTTGTCGTTCTTGAGGGAGGAAAGAATTCATTGATGAATTTGGAAACAAGATCTTCCCAAATGAGAATAGAACGAGGGGTTTCTTTTTTGAGCCAACGACGGGCTGCCCCCGCAAGAGAGAATGGAAAAAGCATAAGCTTAATTGCCAAATTTGGCACATCCTTGTATTTTATTGTGGAAGTTATTTTGTTAAACCAACGAATGTGATCATGAGGATTGTCTTTCTCAAGTTCGAAGAATTGGTCCAAAGTCATCATATTAATGAGACTATGCTTGAGCTCGAAATGCTCAACGAGAATTGGAGGAACCACGATTGCCTCCGCATAACCCTCGGTAGGTGCACGGAGCAATTCCGCCATAGTACGTTGATCGGCCATCGTAACTACGGGAGGAGCTTGATTTTCAAGAGATTCTTCGAGATTAAAAGGTTGGTTTGAACGTCTACGGTTATGACGTTTCGGATTTGAAGTAGTTGGATTAGGAGAAGATTCACCAACTAGATTCGAAGAAGAGCGAGTGCGCATGCACTAAAAACAAGAACAACACAATATTTTTGGTAACCGGATGTTAAAAGTCCACGGTAGCTCTATAAACTACGCACAAGAGAGCAGAAGGAATTAGCACGCCGAAGCGATTTAAAAGCGTTCTTCCTTTTTGGGCGATGTTCCTTGGATCAAGCCCACCTTATACCCTCCTTATAGTTTGTAATTCAAAGGTGAGCCGATTATAACGAGTAACAACACGATTTGTTTTGTTGTTTTTCAATTTTTTTGGTACTTTGAATACTTTAGGAAAAGTATTGTTGGTATTTTTTTTATTTTTTTTATAATAAGAAAATATTCACAAACGAAAAATGATAACTTCACGAGTAAGGGTCTTCAAAAACTAATCTTCAAACGAAACACGAAAATCGAACACACCTCCCCGGCAGCGGCGCCAAAAATTGACTCGTCCCTTTTAGTATATATAAATATATAATAAATATATATAATATAAATACGTAATAAGGATAAGATCAATGATAGAGAGATAAGTATTCCGTAAGGCTTTTAAAATAGGAAATTACTTTTAACCAAAGCAAAATCCGTAAAAAACCTTCCCAGGTCGTTTCCCGTCGAGGCGTGAATTGAGAATCGGTTACGTTCGTGATCGCGTTTTTGAATAGTCAAAGATTGTAGGTTTGGATTCTAATTCTACTGATAATAAGCAAAGAAAAGTAAAGAAAACCTAAAAACGAAAGCAACTAAAGCTTAAAACCTAAAAACGATAACGGGATTCAAATCTCGTTCTTTAAAAAACTAAATTCTACAAAATTAACCCTACGAATGCAAATTTAATTTTCCTAAGTCCTAAACGATAAAAGAAAATTTAAAAAAAAAGAATTATATTTTTTTGATTTTTATTTTATTTAATATGAATTAAAAACAGTTTTAATAAGAAAAATTAATTAAAAATACTAAACGATCTTGGAAAAATCTAAAAAAATTCTGAAAAGTCCTTTAAACAGTGCTTGATCTAGGAAAATTAAAATGGGTGGAACAGGAAATAAGCAAAAATGGGCTGATAAGCTAAAATGGAGAAAATGTGTATAAAAGTCTAGTGGTGTGAGGTTATAACGCAAAAGACCCAAGGGCAGGATGGTTGTGTGTGGTGGTGGTTAATATTGGTGGTTTGGGGGATGGTTGTGGTCTTGGGTACGAGCCTTGGATCACCCTGGCTCGTCCCGCCCCTTCTTTTTTTGTCCCCTCCCTTTTTCCCAGTTTCCTAATGATTTTTTTTTGTAAATTTCTTATTGAAAAAAGGGTGGGCTTTATAATTTAAAAAATAAGCAATTTTTGTTGAAAGAACTTTTTATGAAAACTTATGATTAGCCTGAAATAAGCTAAAATGCAGTTAACAAACTAGGATTTAAAACTAAGGCTAACAATTGTTGGCGTTTTTAAACTTATAAGCTAATAAAAAGCAAAGGGCTTATGACAAGCTTAACACTGACACCTAAAGTAGCAATAAGGACCAAAAATAAGTAATAAATTGAGCTAAATACTAACTCAAATTGACAGATTCACTTAAACTGACTTTTAAACTTAAAAAATCCAAACTAAAAGTGTCGAATTAAGGCTTAAATAAGCTTAATCTTAACTAAATATGTTAAACTGCACGTAAAACTATCCTTATAAGCAGATCTAAACACAACTAAAGCATATCGACTAAGCACATATGCTTAGAAAAGCAACTAAGTATTTGACCAATCATTCTGAACAGACCAGTGAGGCACTTTTGGGCTCAATTTTAAGCCCCTAAACAAAACCTTATGACTTAGTGACTTATATGCAGAGTGAGCTTATCCTATAAGCTACAATAATCAGCAAAGAAAAATCATTTTGAAATTCAGATAAGCTATGAAAAAGCTGATTTTTCTAAATTCAACCTTTTTTGGTTTTCTTTTTACAAGGCAAATGAGCTTTTTGCCAACCTATTTTAAGCTAGTGAAATAAGTTAAAATTTGAAAGTAAGCTGAAAAAGATCAAATATATACTACAAGCTACTTATGAATTAAATTTCAAAAGCTAAAACCTACTTTAACTATCAAATTTTAAGAATGGAAAATTGGCTTTTTGAAATTTAAAACAAGACTTGACAGATTTAGGTTAAAACCACAATTGCAAATACACTTAACCTAAACTTGTTACTACTGCATTTTGACAACATAAACAACACCAATACACCTACCTAGATAATTCAACAAGTAACGTTCTAATTCCATTGGATAGTTGGACAAGTGGACTACTAGTGTATAAATTGCCATTAAGCGGTAAGTGGGTAAAGTCTCTATGAGCTAGGGTTTAACAAGATCACCATTGCTTTAATCCCTAAGATAGATTATAATCAGCAAATAAGGATGCTTTATGCGGATGCTTTAATTGTGACATAATTAATGTGTCTAGGTCTTAGGATGATGTAACGCCTAAGTCTTAAGAATGATATGCCACCTCGAGAGAAGAAATCATTGCACTTAATAAACAAACCAACTTTCTAATTGGATTAATAATGATTCATACAATTTTCTTATATAAGGTTCGACCGCTCTTTTATCTTTTGTTAATTAGCTTGCATGGGTAAAAGTACATTGAATTGATTATAGTCACCAATCAAACCGTGCCAGTCTCTCAGGCTGAAAACCCCCTTTTCCCGTTAGAATTAAGATTTAGACTGACATAGGTTTAAAATACAATAGAATTAACATAGAATAGATAACCAAGTCATTAATTAAATTGATAGATTTAACCTCGCTTCAAGTGCTCGACACCCTACTTACCACGAAACTACTACCGATCGGGTACACTGCCCGTTAAAGTGTTGTTTTTGGTTTAGTCGGTAAAATATAAATTTAAAACTTGAATCAATAAAATATACACCACACAATGACACATCAAGTTTTTGGCGCTGTTGCCGGGGAGTGAAAATTAATCTTGATTTTTATTTGATATTTTGGTTTTTAGCATTAGATTAGATCTAACCCGTAGGATTAGTGTAATTTAGATTAGTGTATATCCTTGTATATTCTGTAATATTTGTATACTTGTCTTTAATTGTTTGCTTGTATATTTGTGTGTTTATTTGTTTGCGTATTTAATTGTTATTCTTAAATACACTGTTCTGGTCGACAGTTGAATACAAAGTATCCACTTCCATCGGATACGGTGTATCCAACTTTCTGTCCAATACAACATATTTATCCCATCAGATTAATACGACGTATCCACTTTCATTGGATACAACGTATCGATCATCTGGAACAGAAACAAATTCTAAGTTTTTTGTGAGTGATTTTCGTGCCAATTTTTTTTACCTTTATTAGGAACAAATCCTACTGATTGTTTATCCCTTGTTTCTGGTAGTGCATGAAAAGGAGTTCTATGAACGAACTATTTACACCTTACAAAGAACCTGAACGAGAATTTCAATCATCAAGGAGACACTTCAAGACTCTAAGCCTTGACGAATTAAGATCGCCTGATTTCAATCTACTTTCTGACCAAGAATACTCAAAGGAAGAAGAAGAGGAAGCAATGGTGGAAACAATGGAGCAACACATGAGCAAGACCCAAACGAACTATGGATCGGGAGTCGCTAGGCCTAAAATTGATAACAAAGATCAATTTGAACTGAAAGGACAATTTCTAAGGAGCTTCGAGAAAACACGTTTAGCGGTTCGAATAATGAGGATGCAAATGAACACATTGAGAAAGTTCTTAAAATCTTTGACTTATTCCATGTTCCTAACATCACTGTAGATCAACTAATGCTCCGAGTCTTCCCTATATCCTTAACTGGAGCCGTAAGTTGTTGGCTAAGAAACGAACCAACTGGTTCAATCAAAATTTGGGAAGATCTTAAGACTAAGTTTTTGAACAAATATTGCCCACCTGGTCGAACTGCGACGAAAATAGAGAAAATTAACAACTTTCAGCAAGAGCCAGATGAAACCCTTTTTCAAGCATGAGAGCACTTTAAAGAACTCTTGATGAAGTGTCCTCAACACTATTTGACTAAGATACAGGAGGTAATTTTGTTCTACAATGGGTTGGATATTCCGACACGACAAATTCTTGACTCAAAAGGTGCCATTCCAACCATGACTGCTGCCAATGCTAAAAAGGCCATCCAAGAAATGGCGGAATAATCTCAAAAATGGCATAATGGAACATCTAGAGGAAGAAGTATTGAGAATTCTAACGAACTGGCTGCTATACAAGTACAACTGAACAATCTAGGAAGGGAGATCAAGAAGGTGAATGAAAAAGTTTATGCAGCACAAGTAGGATGTGAACAGTGCAAAGGACCCCATTACACCAAAGATTACCCACTAAAAGAAGAAGGGAAAACACTAGAAGAAGCCTACTACACGTAATTTGGTGGACCTTTTCAAGGAGGGAGATATAGAGCAGCAGCTCTAGGGTACTATCAAAGGAACAACGCAAATCCTTCATACCAAGAAAGAAGGAAATCTATAGAAGATACCCTGAGCAAATTCATGAGTGAATCAGCAAAGAGACACGAAGAAAATTCCAATTTGATTAAAGAAATCCTAGCTACGATAGATGCTGCCATAAGGAACCAAGGAGTATCAATCAAAACTTTAGAAATACAAATCAGGAAAATGAGTAAGGTACTACAAGAAAGAGGATTTGGAAGCCTACCAAGCTCAACTAAAACAAACCCGAAAGATTAAGTCAAGTCGATTTCTACCACTACTGAAGCAGATTCATACTCGATACGCCGTATTGGATCATCCAAATACGCCGTATCCACTGGACATTACAATACATAGTTGTACAAGTCAAGACAAACGACAATTCCTTTTCTAAGTCGTTTGGATAATCATTACTGTAAAGAAGAAGAGGGGAACTATGGACCAAAATTCATGAAAGCTTATGGAGCTTCACATATCAATGACACCATACCCCGAAAGGAGAAAGACCTAGGGAGTTTCACTTTACCTTGCTTTATTAATAAAACTTGCTTTGACAATACCCTTATTGACTTAGGAGCTAGCGTTAGTGTTATGCCTCTCTCGACCTACCTTAACTTAGGATTAGGCGAATTAGCTCACACCAGGTTGACAGTGGAATTGGCGGATAGGATGGTGAAATATCCAAAAGGAGTAGCTGAAAACGTACTAGTAGGAATTAGTAAATTTACTTTCCCAGTAGACTTTATAATTCTTGATATGCCCGAGGATATCAAAGTGCCCTTGATCCTCGGAAGACCATTTTTGTCTACTGCCCGTGCTAAGATTGATGTTTATAAAAGAAAGATTACTTTAAGAGTTGGGGAAGAAAGGATTATTTTCAAAGGTGTTAAACCTGCTAGTAGTTTAATTAAGAGGGTCTACATGCTAAGTTTTAGAGAAAGAATAGAACTTGATTTAGAAGCTAGGCTTATGGGAGAGACTTTGGTGTTAAATAGATCATTAGACCCTTTCTTTGAAGATTACATTGAATTAAATGATCTAAATAAACCATTCGAGCTTAGAAGAAATCAAGGAGATGATTTGATGCCCACCATTGAGGAAGGTGAGGTAATTAAGGAATTTAGAGGGAACTCGGGTTGAAGAATCTTGATATTGGAATTGATGATTACCCTAGTTATTGTGACGATGATAAGAAGATCCATATAGATTGTGCCCACAACTTAAAGTTTTCATGTATGATAGGATTTAAATTTACATACATCAACTTCTACCCGTTATTGTACGTCAATGTAATGTCAAGAAAATTTCATAATTCAATAATGAATGGCCAACATGTAGTTGGAAGGATGATGGATACTGTAATGGAGGAAATTTACCCAGAGCTTACATTATTGGAAACCAACTCCATTATCAGGATTACGAGTGGTACGAAGCTTTGGAGAATTGTAAATTAAAGGACGAGGCTTTAAGAAACAAAGCTATCATGGAAGGATCTATCAAAGAAGATGATGACGAGTCACGTTACGAACAAAAGAGACAATGGAATACTTATACAAACTACGATGATGCTTATGAGATAAATCATGAACATAATAAGAGTAAAGAATTATGTGAAGTTCATGAGCAACCGGTGTACAATATAAAGAGATATATGATGAGCAAATATTCGTTTAATGATGATGAAGAGTTTGTTGCTGTAAAAGAAGACGAATACGATGATCTTACTGTTACAAGAAAAGAAGCATGCTGAGCTTACCAAGAAATCTTTCAGATTATGGACGAAGGACGGATGGTGACTAGAGCTGAATAAAAGGAAGCTGAAGAAAAGTCTAACTTAAAGACTTCGTTGTAAACAAAAGTGCTTCCCGGGAGACAACCTAAAATGTTATTTAATTTTGTTATCGAGTCTGTCTTCCCAGACATTAATACAGCGTATCCGCCCCATACCATATGGCATATTGATTATCTGGACGTTATCAGTCTTTATTTTATTGCACTTTAAAAATATTATTGTCAGATTTTGAATACGGCATATTCACTAAACTGATACGCTGTATCCACCAGTCTGGCCCGTAATTAGTTTGTTTTGTTTAGTTTAAATTAACCATAGGTACCAAGATAGGAATGCACTTGTTCTTTCTATATTTTATACAGGACCTCAAGAAAGAAATATCGACGAAGTTGGTGGAATGCGTATTTTCTGGAATTCTATGTGTGTGTTGTTCGTGCTAGGATTCAGATGCTTTTTCAGCACACAATCTTGCTCATAAACGCAACTTGGAGAATCTACCGAGCAAATATCAAGGGAGTTTCTCATTCTAATTCTTTTTAAATTCCTGTATTTAATGTTTTATATATATACACAACGAGGACGTTGTATAATTCAAGTGGGGGATGGAATTAGAATGTTTACTTGTCCTAATTTTCACACTAAAATGCTTAAATTATGCTCAAATTTAAAAAAATTCAAGCATACTTTTGTGAAATTACTTGATACATAACCCGCACATAATAACCCTTGTTAGATATTGTGAGGATTTAACCTTTCCGTTTCCAAATGTTTACCCAAATTCCACAAAATATGAGTGTGCCGGTGATGTTGTAGACTTTAGAACTTGGCTTGGTATATCACTCGAGACCACAATAATGAGTATTATGGATTTAATTGGAGTCACTTGATTACACTGGTAAATTTTAGGATTACACCCAAATCGCCTTTACATGTTGCTTATTAACTAACTACACCGGTTAGTTAACCTCCCGTTTAAACCCTTTTCCACTCTCATCTTTAGAGTGAAGATCCACTAGAAAAACCCGTAGAGCCAATCCTTTAGGAATTACACCAACTATTTGTTTCGTTACACCCTTACACCTTAACCTACCCTGTTAGATTAAGTTTAATTTACAGTTGCTAGTTGCTTAAAGTGTAAAGTTTGTATTTCCCGAGTCTTGTGTCATTTTCTATCTTTGGTGTGGTTGGAAATTTGCACATTGCAAATGGGAATGTATATTAGTAGTCAAAGCTCATGTGATTTTACTACCGTCACAATTATTGGTGAATCCGAAGACGAAGGAACTATCGAAGAAATTATCCAGAATTATTATGATCATGAAGATGGTGAAACTACACCGAGATTTGAAGTATAGTTATCAAAAAAAATCAAAAAAATGAGAAAAATACAAAAAGAGAAAGAAAGTTTGAAGATAATCGTTTCGCAACTACCGAAGGAATTACACGAAGGATCGATTATTCGTTGATACGTCTAAAAAATCAACGATGTAAAGTATTGTATAAAGTGGAAGATATCACCACTTGCCTTGTAGAGTATGTAAAGTTTTGGGATGATTGGGAAGTTGACCGTTACGGGAACGCCAACTTAGGTTGTTGTTTTTGATCGATGATCAAGACGTTGTAAATAGTTGTGTCTTTATCATGGTAACGGTCGGGAAATAAGTGTCTAGCAACTTGTATCTTAAGTCTTAATCTATTTGTTTCTTGATTTTTATTTAACAACAATTTACTTCCCTCTCACCTGATGATTAGCCACTGGTTTTACGCGAATGAGGATTCATACGAACATGCATGTCTATTCCGTCGTTACGGCCATGTATGCATGTCTTGTACCTCGTTGGTTTATGACTTTTAGTGAAAGTTAGAAGGTTCCTACCCTATATCATTCTTCATCCTAACCGTTGGTTAAATTCGAATGTGGATGTGATCAAACACGCATGTCTATCCCGACGTTTGGTTGTGTACTTGTAATAGATTAAAAAAGTGCTTTAACGGAAAATATCCTTAGGGATACATTTTTATAAACTTTTAAAGTCTACTTGAGGACAAGTAGGATTTAAGTGGGGGGATATTTGATGACATTAAATAACATCTATTTTATAGCATCATTTATCCAATGTTATTAACCCATTTTGTATAGTTATTGCAAAGAATTGTTACTTAATCATTTATATTTGAGAATTGCAGTAATTAGGGAGTAATTGGTGAAAGTTAGCAAAAGGCGCGCATTCTGGAGCTTAAATGAAGATATTTTGAAGATTACTATTCTAAAGACCAATACGCCGTATCCATCAAGAAAGATACGGCGTATCCATGTCTGCACTCACCAAAGACCACAGAGGAATAAAGATCAATACGTCGTATCCAGAGGACTCAATACTCCGTATTCAAGATATGGAATCAATATAATATTATGGAAGATATCAAGCGTGGTCCCTACTCCAAGAAATCTCCAATACGTCGTATCCAACTCTTGGATACGCCGTATCCAACCGACTTCCAGACCTTATAAATAGAAAACTCAAAAACGAGTTTTAAGTGTGCTAAATCATATTCTCGATACCTAAACCACAAAAGTTGATTTTCAGAGGAGAAAAAGAGCAGAATAGGATACAGCGTATCCGTGCCTGCACTCACCAAAGACCACTCAGGAATAAAGATCAATACGCTGTATTCAAGATATGGAATCAATATAATATTCTAGAAGATATCAAGCGTGGTCCCTACTCCAAGAAATCCCTAATATGCCGTATCCAACTCCTTGGATACGTTGTATTCAACCGACTTCCACACCCTATAAATACAAAACTAAAAAAAGTCGATTTATATTCTCGATACCTAAACCAAAAAAGTCAATTTTTAGAGGAGAAAAAGAGCAGAAGAGGTCGAGCAACGTATTCAATTCCATAGAAGAGAACGTGTAATTCCATATACTTTAGTAATCGTTCTATTTTTGGTATCATTCGTTAACTCGGTTAGTTTACCTTGGCTAAATAATTGCTCTTGTATTTATTATGACGTTTGAAGGCTAATACCTTCGGGTATTAGCCATTATTATGAAGATCTGAATGTTTGGTATTATGTTATCTCGATTTCTTGATATAATGCTTGTTTATGTTTATCAATTTATACTTGTTTACGTGCTTTTGTATGCGATCTATCATTCAACTAGATCTAGTGAAGCGGACCAAGCAGATCTAGAGTCTGGGATAGCTCTCCATATAGTAATCTATACATCTAGAATCATAATTACACAAATATTGTCCTTCTAAGTTTGTGTCCGGGATACGCTTCGGGCTTAACTAGTTAATTGGATATTGCCAATGGTTTATTGATCGTGTTGACTAGCAGGTGACCTAGATAATTCAACAAGTAACATTCTGATTCCATTGGATAGTTGGACAAGTGGACTACTAGTGTATAAATTGCCATTAAGCGGTAAGTGGATAAAGTCTTTATGAGCTAGGGTTTAAAAAGATCACCATTGCTTTAATCCCTAAGATAGATTATAATCAGTAAATAAGGATGCTTTATGCGGATGCTTTAATTTTAACAGAATTAATGTGTCTAGGTCTTAAGATGATGTAACGCCTAAGTCTTAAGAATGATATGCCACCTCGAGAGAAGAAATCATTACACTAAATAAACAAACCAACGTTCTAATCAGATTAATAATGGTTAATACAGTTTTCTTATATTTGGCTCAACCGCTCTTTTATCTTCTGTTAATTAGCTTGCATGGGTTAAAGTGCCTTGAATTGATTATAGACACCAACCAAACCGTACTAGTCTCTCAGGCTGAAAACCCCCATTTTCCCGTTAGAATTAGGATTTAGACGGACATAGGTTTAGAATTGAATAGAATTAACATAGATTAGATAACCAAGACATAAAGTAAATTGATAGATTTAACCTCGCTTCAAGTGTTCGACACCCTACTTACCTCGAAACTACTACCGATCGGGTACACTGGCCGTTAAGGTGTTGTTTTTGGTTTAGTCGGCAAAATATAAATTTAAAACTTGAATCATCTTAAATATACCATACAACGACAGCACATCAACGACCCAACCCATTATCTAGAATATTCTATTTCATGACGGCGTCACGATTAAAACGCGACGCTGTCATAGCGTTTTTCCTATATATACAAACCCGAATTTAGGGTTTTGAGGGTGTAACTTTAGAATAAAAAGAGGGTACGAACCCTAGTTCGTTTAGCAGCTGTAGGAGACGATTTTAGGGCCTAAAAACCCTATTGTACCTCTTCTAATTCATGTTTTAATCAAGTAAGGTTTACTTAATCATTCAATATGTCTATGTGTTGTTTGATTTATTGTTCTTGCTTTATGTTTAACATGATTGGCTAAACCTCCTATTGTGTTTATTTATGATTATATAAAACCTAGAATGTAGATCATAGTGGTGTTGCTTCTTGTGATAGATATGCACGTTAGGTCTTAAAAAACCAGCTTTTGTCTGCATCGCTGTTGATATGTCTAGGGAAATGTGATTGTGTAGAAAGGATACCATCGGGTAATAGTCTTCATACTACCTTGCCCCCTAATATGGTTGATCTACTCTTAATATATTTCACATGCACTTAGTTTACTCCTAGGGGCCATGTAATAGTCTTTATACTACCTTGCATGTGCGTTGCTCTAGCGGCATACTAAGTAGATGGCGGGTTTGTGTAATTCGTTCATACTTTAGGAAATAGTTACACAGATCATCACAAGTGTGACAAGGCAACAACACTAGGAGAAGCAATCTAGGGAGTAATACATGATTAAATAAACACAGTCTTTTATCTTATTGTTATCACCAGTAGCTTAGTTAATATTTAGTTTAAACAGCTAAAACCAAACCTCTCTCCAATTATATGATTTACTTGCTTTCCATAAAATATAAAAATACAAAAATAATCTTCTCTCAACCCTTAGAATTCTGTTAGACCGTGATCAAGCCTTCCCAACCTATTCCTCGAGTGAACAATAAACAACTCTGAGTCTTGCCTATACTACACTACAACGATTAGGTGCACTGCCTAGGGAGTTGTAAAACTTCTCGTGTAGAAGTCCTACGACGACCGCACATCATTGTTTCTGCTGGATGTTGTGCTCAAGTCCTTTGGATTTTAGGTCATCTGGCTGACTATGATGTTCTCTATGACAAGGTGCCTATCTTTTGTGATAATACAAGTGCCATTGTCATTTCAAACAATCCAGTGTTGCACTCTAGGACAAAACATATTGACATCAGGTATCACTTCATCAGGGACCACATTTTAAAAGGTGATATTGAGCTTTATTTTGTACCCACTGATTTACAACTAGCTGATATTATTACAAAATCACTAGCTGAGCCTAGCTTTACTAGATTGATAGCTGAGTTGGGTATGCTCAATATTGACAAAGTAATCCCTGATAAAGAAAATATTTTAAGTGATTCTCTGACTTGAATATTAAATGTTTTTAAGGTAACTGAATAGTTACATTTAAGTTAAAAGACAAACATTCTTAATATTTAAATTGGATATTCTTTGAAAAGGCTAAAAATCGCGGGATTTTAGAGTGCACGACGGGGTAAGGGACCCACGTTTTGTGACATTTTACCACTACACATTTAATGCGGAACTCAAACGGTTTTTTTTTCAAAATATAAAACATTTTGTGGTATAAACTATCATTTTTCACACACACACACTTCACTTTTCATACAATCAAAACCCTAAAATCATCTTCATCATCTCTCCCAAAACTCTTTCATCAAACAGAAGCAAAAAACTTTCATCTTTTAAAAACAATGGCTTCAAAATCACCTTCATAACAAACCAAAACACAAGTCACATCTGCATCAAATGTCAACTTTAAGTGTGACAAAGGTATCATCGCTTTCAACAATGGCATCACGTTATCAGAGCACTCAAACCCTTTATACCTTCCCATGCTTACATTTTTGTCCAAATGTTACGTGTCTACTGCTTTAACCAAACAACCATCAGCATACTACTATGAATACCTTAGGAAATTCTAGTATTCTGCTAAGGTAGATACAATAAACACAATCACCTTCACCCTCTCCAGTTTCGATAAACCACTCTCTTTTAACCTTGATGACTTTTCCTCCATCACTGGATTAAAATATAGTAAGAATTATGTTTCTTTACCACTAAAGGAGACGGTGCAGGCTGGGTTAGCAACTCTGAGACTTGTTAACAAGAAAAATCCTAATCTTTCATCCACTGATTTTGTTAACTCGTCTCCGTTAAGAATAAGATACTTGTCACCGATTTAGAGGGCTCTAATGCTACATATAGTCAAGTGTCCATGAGGTATGCAGGGATCACATGATCAACTAAATATCAACCAGCAAGTGATTGCATATAGCTTATGTTGGGGTTTAAATGTTGACATTGGCAACATTCTCTTCTCGAACCTTGTTGCCAAACTTATTAATGGAAATAAGGGAAGGGAACCAAAAATCTGCTATACTAGATATTTGTCTCTCATCATTGAACATCTGCTGGGTGAAGTCTACAAGAATGATAAGCTCAAGACTTTTAAACCCCATCACATCTTAGCCACTTCTTTCAAAACTCCATCTGCATCTGAGGCTGCTTTGATCCCTCATATCCTGAAAGTGGCAAACATTTCAACTAAGCCTGAATAGACTTTGATCCTTCCTTCTAAGGAAGTGAATGCCGGCAGCATCGCTAACAAGTCCTTGTCTGAGACCACTGTACAGACTGTTGATCAGCCCAAAGCATCAACTGACAAAAGGTCAAATAATAAGAAAATCCCATCTTCCTCTAAGCCCAAGACTTGTAAAAATGCCAGGCAACCCAAATCAAAGAAACCAGTCGCTGAGACTCAGCATGCTGAGAAATCAGTGGCCACCGCTAATGCCACCAAGAGTCTATAGGCCTTCAAATCGGTAGAGCAGCTAAGGAACCAGACTAAACCAGTTGATGCCAAAAAGGGAACAGCTTTTAAATTAAGGGATATTGCAAGCAACCACTCTCAAACTTCTCTAGGAGAAAGTGGTGAAGTAAGGGCTACCCCCGACCCAATAGAGAGTCAGAGTCTGCACATCCATAACGTATATTTTTTATACACTTTGAGTCTGCACCAGGGAATGATACACTCAGGTTTACAACTCCTGATGTTGACCTTGAAAACTCTAGACTATGCAAGATCCTACGCATAAAAGTCAGACCCCAAGAGTGCATGAACTTCACTCAGTCTCTGGGATCACTGAATCACAATCAAAAGAGTCATAAAGGTCTTAGACCTTTAAGGGGACTGAATTATCACGCTTAGTCTTCTCAAGGGTAACGTACCAATGACCCTTCCCTGCATTACAAACTCACAAATCAAAAGAGTGTCACACCCCATCTAAGGTGGAAACACAAGATGTAACAGACAGAATCGTCATAACACATTGATATAAGATAATAGGGAATTTACTAAATGAAAGATCAACATAAATATGTCATGACGACTCCTGACACAAGCAAAGACTTGTTTCGTGGATCGTTATAATGCTTGATGTTGACCCTCAAAACTCTAGACTTTGCAATGACTTACAACATCCAGCACATGAAAGTCAGACCCCAAGAGTGTCTGAACTTCACTCAGCCTTTGGGGTCAATGAATCACAATCAAAAGAGTCCTAAAGGTCTTAGACCTTTAAAGGGACTAAATCATTACCCTTAGTCTTCTCAGGGGCAACGTACCAACGACCCTTCCCTGCATTACAAACTCACAAATTAAAAGAGTGTCACACCCCATCTAAGGCAGAAACACGAGATGTAACGGACAAGATCGTCCTAACACATTGATATAAGATAATAGAGAATTTACTAAATGAAAGATCAATATAAATATGTCATGACGACTCCCGACACAAGCAGAGACTTGTATCATGGATAGTCAATACCACGACAACATAGCCACATAGTCATAATAACCCTACAACCTGGAACAAGTATAATTAAACTCAAATAGACGAATTAAGCATAAAGATAAAAGATGCAGAATACAAGGGATAAGTAACCCACAAGGGTTACATCTTAAGTCTCTCTAAGTAATGTGTGAAGGTCCTATTCCTCCTTGGGCACAGTAAGTTGATTACCTGAAAATGAATACTCAAAAACATCAACATAAAGTTGGTGAGCTCGTAGGTTTAAGTAATATACCCATTTGTTGTGCATATAGTTTAAGTGGGACAAAAGTGTGAAGATATGCATATACAATAATTAAGAGATAATACACGACAACGAATCACATAAATAAACTCATATAGTAATAGGTGCATCTTCCCCGCTAATATAAAAACATTGGGCCCCCCCCCCCCCTCCCCCCGTTTTCCCCCCACCGCCCTCGATCCCAAAAGATATCATAGGCGCCTCCTTCGAAGGTGAAATACCTCTCACATCTAAGTATGGAGTAACACACAATACAATTTAAACGTACAATATAGTCTAATATAAAATGGAGTAACACAACACAAAACATTTAATATCATTTGACGTAACATTTCCTCCCTTAGAAAATAATAGTAAAAGGGCTACGAAGACTCGACCTTAAGCAATTGTGAATCAGAATAAATCAACAAGTTGAAGATGAGAATATTTGTCCTAAACCGACCAGATGGAATATAGTGCGCTTTAGGTAGCAATGCAAACAATATGAAAATGATGCATATGCTATTTTATATAAAGTTCGTCATACACCCAAACATGTTTAACGTTTTTAATTATGTAAATCAAAAATGCTATCTCGTAAAAGTTATATAGTTTTTATAAAGTTTTGACGCTAAAACAAAAGTTACTATTTTTACCAATCTTTAGACATTTCTCACATTATCCGTTTTCTAAATATTTTTGTTTAGTTACATCTCGCCTAAAACACGCTAAGTAACCTACCAAAAGTTTTTTTTTTAAAAGTTTTTTTTTATTTTGTTTGTTTATTGTGTTACCATTTTTATTCGTCATATATTCCTTACTATTATTTTGTAAGTTCACCAACATCTTTTAATAAAATCATAATACCGCTTACCTTAATAATATTTTGAAAGCGTCTGACGCGCATAGAAATATTTAATATACTACAAAATATGTTAAGGGGTTTATAGACTCATTCGAGATCTAAAACACCCAAAAACCCCATATTACGTTTCCAAACACTCACTTTTTTTATTCCCCCCCCTACCCCCCTTATCTATTAGCCAAATTTATGCAGAAAGTTTATAATTTTCCATACTTTAGTCCGTATTTACAAGGGTGTAACTCTTTCTCTATAAGGATTCACGGGATGGTCAAAAGCAACATTTCAAGGAAAAATCGCGTTCTACAAGTTTTCTCTTATAAGTTTCACCCGACTCGGACCCGAAATGATCAAAACATGAAAAGGTAAAATGGACATATTGTATTTAAAACAGTTTTTGCTGGAAAAGTCACTAGTTTTTATCCGAACTTCATTTGGTCATAACTCACTCGTTTTAAGTCGGATTTTAACGAAATTTATATCTACTGCGATCATAATTTAAGTAATACAATAAATATTTTTAAACTTTCGGCTACTCAAATTGGGATTAATAACTCGTTATACCCCATAGAAAATTTGGACAACAAATATTTTATACCAAAACTACACCATATACTTAGATGCAAACATCACAACTTCATTTCTAATCTAAATCCCTTCCACCAATTGATACTAACACTCAAACAACTCCAAGACTACATATCCCTTCCACCGATTATTACAAAAATACAAAAGAACTACTAATATCGAATATAATCATAGATTTAACCAAAAAGTCTAATAATAACAAGAATAAGTTCAAGAACATAAATAAAGTTATGCAACTTCTAAGTCTTGTTAGTTTCTTTATGAAAAATATTTTGCACAAACATAGGTGATGATGTTTTGAAAAGATAAGAGGTGTATGCATAAATGATACATATGAAATATGTATGAAAAATAAAAGATGAGAAAGTGGTCTTACAAAAGGCAAGAAAAAAAGTGATAATCCAACAACCAAAATGATCTAGGAAAACCCAAAAATAACCACTAATGAACCACTAATTATAAATTTAACCCAATATTTAAAGATCAAAAAAACAAACACCAAGTGTTGTGTTATTGTGTTTGGCCAAACCCAAGAAAAGAAAGAAAAGAGAGAAATTTTTTGCTTGTAGGTGTTGTTGGTTTCTAGAAAAATAAATGAATGAAATGTGACTCATTCTAAGTAATACACAAAAAAAGAAATACGGAACCTATGTTGTGGGGATCAAACCTTGTCAAGACAAAACATATGTTAGGGAATAGTGGGATAGGACTAGTACTATAGGGAGACAATCACAAAAAAATATGGTGGTGGTGTGTGTGGGGTGTGGACGAAACAAAAGGGAGGAGGAGGGGACCAAGTTTTCAAATTTTTAATTTTATACTAGGTATAATATCTTAGATATTTTCCTTTAGGTTTAGGAGGGTATGATTAATTATGTATGCATGCATGCAAAGTTTGTAAAATGAACTAATTCACAGAACTTGTAAAAATCCACGCACGTGACATACAAAAATATGTCCATAAAGACGTAACACGTTAGTCATGGGTAGACTACTTTTATTCAAAATCCGGAATGCATCCGAAGACATTTTGCCAAAACGCGGTAAACTTAACAAATTTACGTAGAATTAAATACTCACGAAACAATAAAATGCTCAAGTAACTAGATAAATTTAAATCTAAAAATGACAGTTGTTATAAAGAGTCCCAAAAGTCTCAGACTTTTGAGGGGACTGAATTATCACCCTCGTTCTTCTTAGGGGCAGCGTACCGGCGATCCTAACCTTCATTACAAATTCACCTTTTTAACTAATCATTTTATACAAGAACATGTAACAATAGTTGAGGAGGTTGTGAAGGATCTCCTAGTTATTGACTTTGGAATTAGATCTCTGGGTAATGTTGCTTTTGATCAAGTAGTGAATATGGAGGCTAAGGAAAGTCCATTTGACACTGAGTCTGAAATTAAGTTCATCGGGTAAGCGGACTTGGATCAAGAAATGAAGGATGATGTTGATATTACCTTCATGGGATCTTCTTCCTTTGATCAAAAAATGGAAGAGGTTGATTCTGATCTCGAATCAATGCATGATGATGAAATCATGTCTATGTCAGGGAATGAAGATGAAGAAGCTGATTCAGATAGGTAATTCTCTATAGCTAATGAGATTAAGGCTAACAAGCTTGTATGAGCTTATTAAGAGCTTATCTACTATAAAATAGTGTTAGCCTTAATTATATTAAGTCAAACAAGAATGTTATCGGTCTTAGAAAGTCAAACTAGGTCTTGTATTGTAATAGGCTAGTCGGGTTTAACGGGCTTGGACATTAAACCAATATTGTCTATGTAACGGGCTAAAAGCCCACGAGAAGCCAAGCCCGGCCCATTTAGAAGCCCATACGCCTCACTTAAGGCAAAAGGGTATAAATATCCCTTCACCACACTTGGTGAAGGGTGAAGGTTTTCATTGTTGTATGTGTAAGCCTCCCACACTCTTTTCTCTAATCTAATTTCTTCTTCTTGTCCTTCTTTCTCTTTTCTTCCTTGCGGTTTGTATTCCAACCGAACTCCAAGGATTCTTTGTTCATTGTTATTGAGATTATAAGTTGTATAATGGATTAGTTAAGTGGGGTAACATGTGGTATCAGAGCTAAAGGGGTGTTTAGTGTTTGTTTTGTGTGAAATTCGTGGTTTTTTTGGTTTTTTGGTTTTTTTTTCGAAAATAGCAAGAAAAAATCAACATTTGATCTTTGTTTCTAGTTAAAGGTGTTAAAGATTTGTACTTTCGGGTTAAGAACTATCCCTTGCATTATTACTAGGTGGTTTTAACATCATTTCGTAGCTTTCAAGAAAGTTTGGTGATGTTTTCTTGGCTGCGTTTTGACTAACTGAAGGGGTGTTTTTGATTGAGTTTTGCTTCATTCGTTGCGATTTGCCCAAAGATATCTTGCGTTTTGCCTCTGCGTTTTGGTCTTGCGTTTTGCCTCTGCATTTTGGTCTTGCGTTTTGCCTCTGTGTTTTGGTTATTGCGTTTTGCCTCTGCGTTTTGGTTGATTTTACAGGTTGCGATTTGCCATTGCGTTTTGCCTAATTGAAGACCCTTATTGCTTTTTACCTAGGGGAGACTCTATCCATTTTATTTCTTGGTTGTGTTTTGTCTCATGAATTCACTGCGTTTAGTCTAAGGTGCCTTACTGCGATTTGCTTCATGCGTTTTATCTACCTTGAAGACCTATATTGCGTATTGTTAGACAGAAACTCTGGCAAAATTTCTTCTTCACTGCGTTTTGTCTCAAACCAAATCAAACCAACAATCAACTTAATCATACTTGAAACGTCAATTAATTATTCATTCACGGTTTCTTCTTGATTTTGTAAAATCCCGCGAAAGATACGATTCTTTTCTCGGTTTTAATCAAAGATTTGTAAAATCCCGTGAACGTTAATTCATTTAAAACCACAATCAATCACTTCATAACACTTAAGATCCGATATCCATTTACAACAACTTCATCAAAATGTCAAATTCAAATACCAATTTGCAAACTCAATCATCGAATGCTCTTCATAATGCTATCATGGAAGCGGGTAGCAAAGATCGTCCACCAATGTTAGCACCGGGTAATTACGTTCAGTGGAAATCTAGAATCAAGAGATACATTGACACCAAACCTAACAGTGAACTCATCCACCATTGTCTCCAAAATCCACCATACACGTATCAATGGGCTGAGAAAACAGTTCCAGTTGCTGAAGGTAGTTCTGAAACAACTACAGAACGGTATATGGAGAACTACAAGAATGTTTCACAAGACATACGCGATCAACTGAATGCTGAAGCTGAAGCTGTTCAGATCATTCTTACAGGGATAGATAACGATATCTACTCCACAGTTGATGCTTGTCCGAATGCATGTGAAATATGGAAAGCCATTGAAAAGTTGAAACAAGGTGAATCAATCAATGTTCAAGATCTTGAAACCAATTTATTTGGGAGTTTGGAAAATTCACATCACGGGATGGTGAATCACTTGAATCGTATTACTCACGGTTTTACAAGATGATGAATGAGCTTGTCAGAAATCAGTGTCATATAACAAATCATCAAGTGAATGTCCAGTTCTTACTTCAACTACAACCAGAATGGCAAAGGTTTGTGACACTTGTTAAGCAGAGTCAAAAGATGAAAACTGTCTCCTATCACAAACTTTATGACATCCTGAAGCAACACCAGAATGAAGTCAATGAGATAAGAGTTGAAAGACTAGCACGTACTGCTAATCCACTTGCACTTGTTGCTCAACAATAACCATTTTACCATCATCAAAACCATCCTACTCAAAACAATCAATATTCCTCAACCAGATCACAACAATCTACCAGAAACAAAGGAAAAGCAATTGTTACCTCTTCTGCTTCTACTTATGATCTAGAACCTGCTACGGTTACTGATGATGAGGAAATGTCAAAGGAAACGGAGATTGACAAACTCATGGCTTTAATTTCTCTCTCGTTTAAGAAAATCTACAAACCTACAAACAACAACCTTCGAACTTCATCAAACACCAGTCGAGCTAATCAAGATAATTCTCCAAGAATCAACAGAGGAACTGGGTATGATAATCAGAGGGCAGTCAATGTTGCTGGGGCTAGGGAAAATGTAGGTACTCCGGTAGTGCAAAAGTCTGGGATTCAGTGTTACAACTGCAAGGAATATGGGCATGTATCAAGGGAATGTCAGAAACCAAAACGAGTAAAGGATGCAGCTTATCACAAGGAAAAGATGTTATTGTGTAAACAAGAGGAAGCTGGGGTTCAGTTGAATGCAGAACAAGCTGATTGGAAGGATGATACTGATGATGAGTCTGAAGAACAGGAATTGGAAGCACATTATATGTACATGGCACAATGTCCACAGCTTCAAGAGGTTACAACTCCAGATCCAGTTGACAACTCCTGGACCAATCTTTGATGATGACCAATGTTGGGTAAATATATTTGTAAAAGACATTAATACTAGGTAGTATAACCGTTAATCTGGTATATTAGTTAGTTCTGGCAGTAACTAAGTTAAAGTCTTGGTTCAAGTACTATTGTTAGTACTGGTAGGATGTGGCATTATTTTTTTTTTTGGGGGTTCTATAGTTATACAGGTGGTATTTATTTAAGTCTGTTTTATATAGACAGAATAGTGATAATAGTTATCTTAGAGATATTTTAGGAGAAAATCTTTGGAAAGGATATGCATTTATCCTTTCACACGTTTTTGTATAGCCTTCTAGGGGTTTCCTTGGTGTTAAAAGGTAACATACGGCATAGAGTTTCATATAACAAATAGAAGCATTGAAGATTAATATAAATCAATAGCAAAGTTAGTATTATATTTGTGTTCTTCTTAATACTTTGTGTTAAGATTCTTGCAATAACAACTTGATATTCATAGTCCCAGTGTCTCTCACATATTTGATTTTGGAATTATTCAAGTGTAGCTAATGTCTTACAAAGGCTATAAAGATCCAACACAAGGACCTACAAGTGGTATCAGAGCCCAATAGAGGGAACTTTGAGTCAGAAGAATCACTAGAACCCACAAACAAACACTTTCCTAAAATTCATTACAAAATGTCTCGAACCTGCTAATTGATGGAGATTCTTTAACATCTCAATGATGATGAAGCATCAAACCATAAAGATGCATCAACACTAGTGACTGCACCTAAACAACAACACACAGGTGATTCCCTCATACAACTGCTATCTCAAATTCAAACTCCCAATTCAGAAGAAAAGGAGTATGATATATAGGCATATTGAGTTGGAGCATTAACCATGAGTATAATGACTAATTGATGTTTGGAAGGTAATTCAGAAGGTAAACCCAAGAAGAGAATTTCAACTGGAAAGGATTGTGTGAATCGAATACTTCCACATTAGACTGCTGCATAAATTCAAGCTATTGAAAAGGAAAGGAAGGCTAAGAATATCTTGCTGAAGGCCCATGTCCCAAACAAGGAACAAATGAAAGAAGATTATCTATGGAATGGATTATGTAAAAGAAATCTGAAAGCCATCAGGCACGAGGTTTGTGGTATATGCAAATTCAAAGAAAATGACAGAAGGCTATTTTCAAACAAAACAATTTGAAGCATTTTACATATATCCAGTTCAGAAAGGGTTAGAAAGGGATATGACAATTCAACAATTACTTTCTCATTATTGGAAGCTCATGGAGCTGAAGTAACCAACTAAGGATGCAAATCATAAGTTATTCTTAGATCCTTTGCCCCCAACATGGACCGAATTTTGGCAATGAACTATGGAGAACTAAAACCAGATGTTTGACACTTTATAATCTATTGATGATCTAACAATAACCTTAGGGGTTTATGAGCAGTAAATCAAGGTGCCTCAAAAACCATCTTACAACGTGCACAAAAAATGTTTGCTTTTGGATTCACAAAGTAAAGCAACACTAATAAGGTTAAGTCTGGTTTACTAAGTACCATACAGTACTTTGCACCCTTCTACTTTCTTTAACCAATAATCCAGTAAAAGAATCTCTTGCTAGTTTTGCTGATGAAGTATATTTAATTCCTCTTAAGGCCGAAATCAATAGAGATTAGGACTTGCTTCCATGAAACCTGGAACAGATTGATGACTTGGACATATGAAGAGATGGACAAAAACTGGCAGATTAGCAAATGAGAATAATATACGGATGAAAAAGTTCTATAAGGAAAACATGGAAGGAGAGTTCGTGTTGATGGAAAAGCACCTGTTGGCTTTGACAAAAAGAAGCTTGAATGCTTCAACTGTCACAACACTAGTCACTTTGCTAGGGAATGTACAGCAAAAGGGACACATGATGGAAAGAAGAAGAGAGACTCCTTTTACCAACCTCAAGAGCTAGGAAATCAAGAGAAAGAATCAATGGTCTTGCTGAATAATGGATGATGTATTGAGATATGTCGAAATTGGGGAGAACAGCTAAAGATGAAGAGACAAACCATGGCACTCATGTACTAATGAGCTCCAGTATGAGGTAAACTTTTGTTACTAGAAAGAAAACTTGCATTGATTTTATACAATACGCCTAAAACACAAATGTGTATGATACAAATGAAATCAATTAAGGTGTTCAAGAAGCACAAATACTTGCCTATAGTCAAGCTGTTAAGAAACTAGAAGCTCAACTGGAGTTTACTTTTTCAAAAACAACAAACTTACTCTCTAAATGAAAAGCTACCTTCAGTCACAAGACAAATAATATGACAAAGAAAGAAAACTAAAAAAATACATTATAAGGAAAAGAAAGAAAGCATGTAAAATAAAAGGACCAATAGCTAGAAAACATTAGATTCATTGAATAGATTCTTCCAAGAAACATTGGCGAATAATATAATTCTAGCATGAGTTCAAATATTAAAGTTCTGGATAGGGTAGAAATACAATCAAACCTTGAAGGTTAAAAGATATGAGGAAGAAAGAATTTTTTTTGTTTTAAATATTACAGGAAGAGGACTTAGTAGGAAAACCCTTTGTACAGTAGATTTATAAAGAACTAATGATTTTAAAGGTGTTCGCACATCCTTAATGGAGATTAACACCTACACCACAAAAGAAATTGATGAGTCTTTCTATGATTATGGTAAAACAGGAACCAATAGCTGAACCCAGGTATCTGATATAGATCCAGTGAATACTCTACCTGTCAATCTAATGACCGTGCAATGATTCTATTGGAACTATCCTCTGAACATAATCGTTTGAACCTGAATATGAGATTTCAATGAGATACCAAATCAAGAAGTGTATGTTGTCTACACCTCTACCAACAAAATGAAAAGGTGTGTCTGCCTCCAAAATCAAACAGAGGTTGAACCTAGTTTTGTCCTCACACGTTAAAAAGCTCCTCAGGCCACCAAATCAAAGATCATGAAAAACACCTAAGTTAACAGTAAAAAAATGAAATGCACAAGATGGAAATAGAACTATGGTGGAAGGTTTACTCTTTCACAAAGAAGAAAATTGTTTTGTTTGTGGAAGTCTAAGTCAATTGATCAAATATTTTGACTATTTTTGAAAAGTTAAATGGCAAAGAGGCTGAGGATAAAGAAAATAAAGGGTTTAAATAAGGTACATGTGGCGAAACCAGTATGGACTAATAACTGACAGAATATTCATGCTAATCAATTTGTTCCTAGACCAAGTACGAACTTAATATGGTAAGGGCGCAAGACATTAATTCTGTTAGGTCTAAATATTAATACTGGGTAGACAAAGTATTAACTTCTGTTAGGCCCTATAGTTAATACTGTTAAATCTAAATGTTATACTGTTATAGTTCTAGCCAGCCAGTACCTACCAGGAACATCAAAACTGTTTTAGTCCAAAAAGACCAAAGGTGAACAATTTACTCAAAGAAGGCATTTTTCTAAATCACATTCATTTGTAAGAAGACCCTTTGAAAAAAATACAGCACAAATGTCTCATTCTCATGCTGTAAAGGGAAATTGGGGATCTACTATTAAGACCTCAGCAGGTTATAATTGGAGAACCACTAGACCAAACTCCAATTGTAATGGTGGACCAACTTTTATTACTATAACTTTGCCGTTACAAAATGTCACAAGGCAGACCTAAGCCTGTAAAGGCCTGGGTCCCTAAGAGAAACTAATTTCTCTTTTTCATGTGCAGGATCATCCACTCAATAACTTGGTAGATAGAGGTATATTTGATAGTAGATGCTAAGGGCACATGACAGGTAACAAGGATCAACTGGAGGATTTTGAAGAATTCAATGGGGGGGATCTGTTACCTTAGGAGGTAGCAAAGGCTACAAAACTTGTAAAGAAAAATAAGAGATTTTAGGTAATTTGGGATTTTGATAGTATGTCTTTTGGTAAAAGAACAAGGGCATATTAAACCTTTTCCTCAATATCACAAAATGTGATAAGCAGCTACGAATGGTTACTTTTTAACTGAAAACTGAATGTCTTGTTGTGTCTTCTGACTTTAAGATGCCTGATGAAAATCAGATACTTCTAAAGGTCCCTAGATATCACAATATGTACAATTTTGATATGAAAACACCTTCTCTCACAAAAGATTTATGCCTGTTGATTGCAAAAGCCACATGTGATGAATCTAAATTATGGCACAGGAGGTTAGGTCATATCAATTTTAAAAACCTAAACAAACTTGTGAAGGGAAACCTTTAAGAGGTCTACCTTCCAAGGGTTTTATCAGAAATGACCATACATGAGTTTGCTTGCCATAAATGAAAGCAACACGGGCCTCCTGCAATGGCTAAATGAGAAAGATAATCACTAAGCCATTACAACAACCTTGCATATGAATCTATTATTTTTTGGAACTACTTCTAATAAAGAAGCAAAAATTCATCAATTTATTGCCTTGTAATTACTGATGATTGTACCAGATTTAGTTAGGTATACTTTTTGGCCTTTAAGGATGAAACTAGTGGCATTCTTTAGAACTTTATTAGGCAGATTGAAAACTAGCTTAATCATATGGTTAAAATCATTAGATCAGATAATGGCACTGAATTTGAAGAATTAGAGATATGCTTGAATGCTGTGGATACAAGGAAATATAAACAAGATTATAGCAATGCCAGAACTCCACAGAAGCAGAATGAGTTGCTGAAATAATGAACATTGACCCTATTGAGGCTGCTAGAACTATGCTAGCAACTCACTTTTACCTAACCAACTTTTTGTGGGCAGAAGCAATCCATTCTGCTTGCTGATATCTTTAAATAGGATATGAGTGACTAAAAACCTCAAACAAACACCTTATGAGCAGTTTGTAATTGGCCACAAATACCAATTATTAGCTACATAAACCTTTTGGGTGTCATGTTACATTTTGATACTCGATAATTGTGCATGGCAAGTTTGATGAGAAAATCTAAGAGGGTTTGTTAGTGGTTACAGTCAAGTCGTACTGACAGCAGTGCATCAAGGGGGGAGTGGGCGCGGATGGTCTTACTCAAAACTACGTACGGGGGGTACGACTCTCGTTCATACTTACGAGTCTATACGTTGGCTACACTCTACATACTACAGAAAACCTACATTATACCTAACTACGCTCCCAACCTACCTCCTTCACTCTTATACCTTTCAACCACCTCTTTTTTCTGGGTTGAGGGGTTTTAACTTCACTAAATAGGGAAAGTCCAATCGGGTATTATAATTATATTAACCGAAAAGGAGAAAAGTAAATCTGCATTTAATTTTCATGTGAATATAAAACCTCAATGTCAAAGAGTAGGAAATAGATGGATGTTTGATTATTGTACAATCTTACAGCTTCTATGAACTATATTCCTGTCATTGGGAAAACAAGTAGACCTACATGCAGGTGCTTCAGAAGTAACTAACAGTGCAGGTACTTCACAAACTCCAAATGCTAATGCTTCTAAGGAAAAAGATGAGGATGCAATCTTATTGTTTGTGCCGTTCAGCTTAGAATCTTAATGAAAAAGTAGACACAAGGAAGTCTTCTACAAATTCAAAGAAGATTGAGATCTGTGACAGAACCACAACAAGAGAAGAAGGGAGGCTTCTTCAACTGATCACATCAGAAGATAATCCTATAGATACAAGCTTTTATAGAAGAGAGTATGGAAGAAATTGCTCTAAAGCCGTTAGGACAGTATACTGTAAAACAACTCTAACAGTACTCGCTTCCGCTAAATCCTGGTAGTGAGCTCCATTTAATACTGTAGGCTTGATCTTATGATTTCACCTATGCCAGAGCTCGAAATTTTTCACAAGGTCTCGAGACCGGCGGAATTTTTGATAGGCATCTTAAGATGAAGAATCCGTGTGTATAACTGACTTCTAAACGCTATACCCACTAGAAATCGAAGTCAGTCCAACTCCAACTCTTAGGATTCATAATATTTCACGCCAGAAAGGGACAAAATACTTGGTGATTCCCAAGTATCAGCTTATCAAACTTGAAAAGCAAAGACAGCAAAAAAATCAAGAGGCTCATGCACTTTTTAACTATATTCAAAAGCAGCAAAGAACAATCATAAAGATCAACACATGTTTGTATTGCCCTGTTTTCTATCTCAATAGGAACCTAAAAAGATTTTGAAAGCTCTACAAGATGACCGTTAGCTTCAGCCAATGCCAGGGAGTATGTTACAGTTTAAGCTGCAAACAGGTATGGTACTTGGTAGAACCAACACAAGAATGACTTACTTGTAGCAAAAACAGGGTCTACAGAAATAAAAAGAGAAATGAAAGAGGTGAGTGGATTGACTAGAAATAAGGCAAGATTGGTGCCCAAGGGGTAACACGCATGAAGATGGTAATGACAATGAAGAGGTTTATGCTCCTGTGGCAAAGAATAGCACCACAGGTAATTTTTTAGCCTATGTCCGTTCATTAATGGGTTACATATATACCAAAAGATGAAAAAAGTACCTTACTAATGGCACTATAGATGAAGAGGTTATTTCTCACAACCATCCAAGATTTATTTAAACCCTGATCACCCTCAGAAGGTATAAAAAAGGTGGTCAAAGCTTTGTATGGACTTTTGCATCAAAGCTCAAGAGCTTGGTAAGCCTCCTCTATCAACAGTCCTATAAGGCATGGATACAAGAGGGGTACGATGTGACAAGCACATTATTTTATTAAAAGGGACAAGAAGGATATCAAGCAGGTTCAAGTTAAATGTTGAAGATATCATTTTTGGAATCTACCAAAAAGTCTTGTGTGTTTATGAATTTGAATCCTGATGAAAAGCAGATTTCCAATGAGTTCTATGGGATGAACATACATTTCTTAGGAATACAAGACAATATAACAAAGAAGGAAAAGCTTTTGTTATTATGTTTTTTTTTTTCCATATCTCAGGACAAGTATGTAGCCGAGAGTACCTCAAGAAAATTGAACTTGTAAGGTGAAAACCTGCAATAACCCCAATAGAGACCCAAATGGCATTAAACAAAAGAAGAGGAAGCCTGTTGATGTGGATGTAAAGACGAGTACAGAAACCATTATAGTTCTCCTCATGTATTTAAACTGCCTCAGGCCGATAAATGTTTATGCAGTATGTGCTTGTTTCTCGTTTCAAGTCACTCCCAAGACTTCACATCTCAAGATGGAAGAGAAACTTTAAGTACCTTAAGGGCAATCCTATTTGGGCTTTAAGGTATCCTAGAGAATCACCTTTTGACCCTGGAAGCTATTCTATGATAGTGATATGGGTGTGGTCAAAACATTGACAGTAAAACTCACAGACAGGTGGTTGTCAATTTTCATGGACAAAGACTTATCTCATGGCAAAGCAAGAAACAACCCTTATAGCTACAACTACAACAGAAGCTGAATATTAAGCTGCTGCAGAATCAGCTGTTGACAAGGTATTGTGGGTATTCAAAAATCAACCCCTTTGCTGGACAATGGTTCAATTTCAAGAATAACCAGAAATCCACCATTGAAAATGAAAGCACAATTTGCATGTGAATGAAACCACCGTATCATTCCAATACAAAGCACATCGAGATGACCCACCATTTTATAAGAGATTGATATGAGAAGAAGCTCATGTAGTGTTGAGAAAATTCACACGACATAAAGTTAGCTGAGCCTAATTGACTAAACCTTTTATGGGAGCCAACACAGTTAATTTCTTTAGTGGTTTAAGTATTGTTATGAATAAACCCATAGCTACATTTAAGGGAGGCATAGATGGTTGGTATGTGTTTAATTACACATACCTTTTACCTTTAAAAACAAGCTAAAATAACCAAAAACGGACTTAAAATGCCAAAAATATGCTTGTTTTGCTAATTGTGTTGTGCAGGAACGGATATCTAAGAAAAGGACGAAAAACGAAGCCAAAACGACAAAACCGGACACGGAATGGAAAAACAAAGTCAAGACAAAGCCCAAGTCTGAAAAAGTCAACCAAAGTCAACCCCGACAAAGCCAAAGTCAAACCCGAAGCCATAAATGAAGAAAAATAAGTTTAGGGGCCAAAATTGCCAAGTCCCTAACTTATTTAATGAAGAAAATGAAGAAAATACTTGTGAGGGACTCATACTGCCAATACACCAAAGAAATACCACAAGGGCCTAAACTGCCACATCTAGAAAGTCATACACCACAAGGACTTGTGGTGAAATAACAAGTATCACCCTGAGGGGGTGTTTCTGCCAAATTCCAAACTTACATTAAACACAAGGACGAAATTTGAAAGAGAGACAATAACCATGGAGGGCCTTTCTTGCCAATTACCCAAACCCTCACCCTGCGTTTTAAAACACTGTACATCTCTCCCAACCCTTTCCCGCCAAACTCCCAACCCCACATCCTGTCACAATCAAGCCTCGTTGACAATCCCACATACCTCCAAACCCTTCACAATCATAAACCCCACCCCCCACATGACCAAGGTCCACGCTGGCAATCCAAAGTACAACATTCGATCAAGGGTTGAGATCAATTTGAGTGGGCAACAAGAAAAATGAAGGGTTCAGATTGGTTTGTGTTTCTACACTCTCAACAAACACACAAGGCTCATATTACTCAGCAAACTAGCACACATTCAGAAGAAGACAAAGGCAAAGAGGAGAGACCCTAGCTAGTTTTTCTATAAAAGCCTTTGTAAGCCCTTGAGGCAAAGAGTTAGTTTTTTTAGAGAGTAGTTTTTAGAGTTCAGTTTTAAGTTTTTAAGTAGTTAAACTTTATTGTACTTGTACTTTTAAAAATTCAATGAAATTCAGATTTATGTTTACTCTTGCTTAAGTTTCTTTTAAAACATCATATAAGCTCTCACAATAGCCATTTATTAAGCTGTTGTTAAATTCCTATACAAGAATTAAGAAAAGAAAACCAGAAACAAAAAAAGAGAGACTGCTGAATTCAAGCTTATGGATGAATAAGCAGAAAGGGATGGCTTATTGGTTTTAGAGTCTCATGGGAGACACTTAGGGTTTGGTTATTAAGCTTTGAAAAGCTTAAACTCATTGCCAAAAGCTTGGACAGGTTGTAAGTTCCCTATTCATTTTTTTTACATTTTGCTTATTGCTACAGTAGCTCAACTTATTTAGTGCTTATTTATGCTTTTTCCTACTTAGTTATCTCATTTATGCTTGTTTATGTTGTTATTTGCTTGCTTGGGCTTTTGTTTAAGCTTAAAGTGAAAACTGCCTTAAATAGCTTATTTCTACTTTTTGCTTATTAGCTTATTAAAGTGCTTATTTCTTTTTTGCTTTTTACCTTTTATTGCTTATTATTGCATATTTAATAGTTGTCTTTAAAATTTATTGCTTAATTCAGTGTTTAATAGTGTAAAATCAAGTTGTCTAAAATCTAAAGGAGTGTTTGGCACAAGGTGCCAAACAGGTCATATTGGTTATAAAAAACTCTTGAGTCTTTGGGTCACTCTTTACAAGTCATTTTAGGTGTATTACATCTGTTTTTAAAAGTATTGTAGGTTTGAGAATTTGTTCTAGAGTTTTTCTTAAGTGTCTCTTAAAACTGTCATTTCAAAACAAATTTTATAAGTTTACTTTTAAATCCGAATTATCAGATGGTAACTATGATTGTTAGCTGCTATTTTTTTTTAATATAAGCTCAATAGGAGCTATGCTTAATCTGTTTTAGTTTTATTTTGCAATTTGAGCTTATTTAGTAGCTTTTTAGCAAGCCTTTTTTTTCTAGCCCTTAGAAACTGAAAGTCTCCCCTGGTGCAAAATAGCTTGCTTATCAGCAATTCTTTAGCTTATTTCTAAGTTAATGTTTAGTGTTTCTTTGCTTTTATAGAAAGCTCATAAGCTGTTGTTTAAGCCCTAGCAGCCTTAGACCCTAAGACCCCCTCTAGTTGCTTAATTTTAAGCCCATAGTTACCCCTTTTGGCTGTTTAGTTTGCAGGTGTATGTAGTTTGCTCATTTCCTTTCTTAGCTTATTCAGTGGTCTAAATTTGCTTTTTCCTATTGTTATATGCTTATTGAGTGTGCTGGTGTATCTGTGATTGCTTTCCTCTCATTTTTCTTTGCTTGATTCTATCTATAAGCCAAAAGCCAAAAGCTATTTAAGCCCTTAGTTAAAACAAGAAATTCTGTCTGTCTTAATAAGCATTTATCTGCTTATTCTTTAAGCCTCACAAAAAGTCATAGTTTTGAAAAATGCTCACTTTCATCAGTACTTCAAGTTTGTGAAATAAAAAAAAAGTGTTACTGTAGCAAATAAAAAAGGGTGAGAGTGGGACTCGAACCCCTCCCCTCACGTTCACAACACAACACACTTACCACTCGGCTCCGGTAGGGCTATCCAACAGCCTCTACATCTTTTATTAGTTTATGCCTTTTTAGGCCATTTAGCTATAAGCCCGTTTAAGCTTATTCTGAGCTTATTTATAAGCTCAATTTCGGGTTTCTCATTTTTCTTAGGTTAGTTTTAGGGTAAAGTATTTTAGGTAATTTTCTCAGAATTTTTAAAATAAGTTTAGTATTTTTTATAATTTATTTTCTTTAAAATCTTAATTAATTCATAAAAAATAGAAAAATTATCAAAAAAATATTTTTCTTTTTTAGAAAATTTTCTTTTATCATCTTTTACTTAGGAAAAATATAAAAACTTTTGTAGGGTCGTTTTTGCAAAATCTCACTTTTTAAAGAACGGGATTTAGCCCCGTTTTTGTTTTTTCATTTTAGAGCTCGTTTTAACTCCGTTTTCGGTCTAGTCTTTTTCATTCTTCATTATTAGTCCCCTAGAGTAGATTAGAAGTAAAAATTTCTTTGTAGGGTTAATTTTTAAGATTTTAGGTTTTTGACCCCTTGTTCGGGATTCCTGCTCTCGTTTTTCAGTTTAATTTCATAATTTTTAGGTTTTTCTCAATCGTTTTTGCTTATTATTGATTAATTTAGCTTTCTAAACTCCCAAATCATTAATCTCATTCAAACTCTAATTTTCCGACTGTATCGATTTTCAAGCACAGCCTCGTTGGGGATAAACGACCCGGAGATATTCTATACTACTTATCGGTTTCATTGATTATTTTTAGATTATACTTATTATATTTATTTTATTATATATTATATATATAAAAGGTGTTAGCTAAAAAAACAATCAGTCACCACTTACTCACATTTTATTAAAGTACCTACTTTATACAAAATATATCCGACTAAATATCTACGCATACTCACAAACAAAATAAAAAATATTAAAAACAAAAAATGGCCCACAGTTTTTACCACTCACCAGGCCCGGAGATAAGCAAGGGCAACAATGGCCAATGAACAAGGCCTCACTTTTTGGAGGGGCACCAAATTTGCAAAAAGCCGAAGTGATATGTATATTTGAAATGTGGGTTTTAAAGCCCAACAAAAGAAATATAACTAGTTGCAATGCATATACTAAATTTAGTAGATTTCCTATTTTAGTCTCTATATATGCAAATGAGTATAACGACGTCTCACAAAAAAGAAAAAAACACCATTCGATAGCTTGAGTTTTGATATCGACTGGAACAGAAGAACAATAATACCATCCATACGTCATTTGTTTTGGCTATTATAAAGTAAAACTTTAACTTGTTTATATTGAATTTTTTATTTAGATTTTCAATTTGGTAGGGTTTATGTTTATTCTTTAATATTAGTAGAACGAAATCCGCGCAAAGCAGTGGTTTCGGAGGCATTAAAAATAACAAAACTAAAAATTAATAAAAATATATCAAAATGGATGTTGAATTAAAGAGTGCAAAATTTTAGAAAATACGGTGAAATTATATCATAAAAAAATAAATAGATAAAAAAATATTTCAATTTAAAAATAAAGGAGATTTTTTTTTCCACATAACAAAGAGTTGTTACAAGGTTGTTAGATGAACGTGTTTGTTGTTAAAAGGGATGTTTCCATAAAAATAAGGGAGGAAAGTCTGAATTTTTACTTTTTAAATATAGATGTCCCAAATGCTTTATAATGTAGTATAAATAATTTATTTATTCATTGTCAATTACTAGTATTGAAATTAAATCTTTAATTAGTTTTATGTTGTTGGATTGTAATACAACAGTTAACATCATAACATTGCATACATAAGGCTAACATCATGATTACCAATATCCGTTCAACCGTTTTCTTTTTATGTGTTGCATTGGCGATTCATGGATGTAGGTATATCGGAGGTGCAAAAAATTATTTTTTTTGAAAATCCGCAGGACCAGAGCTTTTATAGCACTTTTTTATCAGCTTTTAGCAACCGTTTTATTAAAAACAGTATTTTTAGCATTCTTTTCAACAGCTATTTGTATTAAGCAGTCTATCTGAGGGGGCATTTGAGATTTGGGATGGGGGTAAGCTAAAAATAAGTCCATAAAAATACAAATTTTGCACTAAAAAAAAGTCGTCAGTTTATCGAGGGCACCGGCCCCCCTACCTTGTACATCCCTCCGCCCCTAGTTACATATGCTATTAGAGGTAAAACCAGCTAGTTGACTCTTAATGGGTTACCCATAATTTATAAACTGTATGAATAATCCTTAAAAATAATTATGCATACCCTAGTTTTTGGCATATGAAAAAATGGTTGTTTCAATCGCATATTTTTTTATGGGGGCCTTTTATTAGTTACGGATCAGGGCATCCGAAATCCCCGGAACGACCCTGCCACTCACTAATGGTGAGTGACTCACTATTCGTCCCAGTTTTTTCCCATACTCACGTAGTCACGTGTGAGTGAGTTGTGGTGTTTTGAAGACTCACTCGTGAGTGGCTCACTCACTCACTACCACTCCGGGTAGCCCGTGATCATAATTTATTTTTATTGTCTTTCTTTCAGGCATTTCCTCTGTTCACAAATCGGGTAATACCCACATAAAACTAAAATCGAATCGAAAAAAGCTAACCAAATTTTTAACAAAACGAATTTGTCAAAACTGAATCAAATCAAACTAAATATTCGGTTTTCGGTTTGGATATTATTTTGACAAAATGAAAACTACACCGAACCGAAAACAAAATTCCCACAAATATATATATTCTTCATTTATTTATATACATAAAAAATATTAAAACTCTTTCTTAGTATAAATATAACATTTTTTAAGTTTGAGAATAACTTTTTTGATAAAAAGCTATATAATTAAATTAAAAAAAGATAAAATATGCAATTCGAGTTAGTTAGAAAATCAACCGGAAATTTGATTTTCGGTTTAATTTAATTCAATTCAAATCCGATTTGTTTCGATTTTTAGTTTTACCCCAAAACCATTAACCGAACCGAAAAAACCGCGCAACCAGTGGCGGAGCTAGCCGCTAAACTAAGGTGGTTCCTTCGCGTGAAGACAATAATATCAATGTTCCAATCGGTCAATGATGAAGTCGCTAGAATTTAACATAACTAATCGGGTCGGGTATGATGTAACATAATTGGATTATTATAAAACATAAAAATGTTTGCTCATTGTGTTCAAACAAGATTTTGATACCCGCGCTTCGCCGCGGTACGTTTTGTATTAACCATTCTCTATTGTAAAGGTTTCTTGATCGTTCGGTTATAGATTTACATGTGTCCG
>BQNB010011230.1:0-17657 GCA_026074375.1 Tanacetum coccineum
AAACCATCTAATGCCATCAGCAGAAATGAACATCTCTATCAGCAGAAACGACACTTAGTCGTTTTCAATAATTTCCAACAAAGACGACCTCGCCAACTTCATGCTCGAAAAGAAATTTCACACAAAAGGGATAGGAGATATGTTTGTCCAACACTGTAAGAAATTGCGTGAACAATATTCCCAAATTCTCTCAGCAATTAACAAAAGCAAAACTCTTGAACCCGAAGCACGAACTTTCGCCATAACAACTAGATCAGGAATTAGCACACAACACTCACCCTTTCCAGCCCTGCCACGACCAGTGACTGACAACTTCACCGAGGGGGAAACCAAAAATGAAGGACCTAAGGGCGCAAAACCAAGCATTACACAAGAACCCACCCCCAGCCATCCATCCTTTACCAAACTTCCAAGACATCCAATCCACCTTTTCCGTCCAGACTAAAGAAGCAGAAAAAGGATGACGAGGACAAGCTGCTCCTCTTAATCTTTAAGCAAATTCATATCAATCTGCCATTCCTTGAAGCTATGATTCACATGCCAAAGGGAGCCAAAGTTTTGAAAGATCTACTTTCGCATAAGGAGAAGCTTGAGAAAGCGACCTCCTCAGTTAAACTTAGTGAGGAGTGTTCCGCTATTATTCAAAGGAATTCGCCCCAAAAAGAAGGAGACCCAGGTAGCTTCACATTGCCATGTCTCATCGGACCCTTGGCAGTAAAGAACGCCCTGGCTGATTTAGGAGCAAGTATAAATCTCATGCCACATTCTCTTTTCCGACGATTAGGGATTTCTAAACTTAAGCCCACTAAAATAAGTATCCAGATGGCCGATCGGTCTATCAAATACCCCATCGGAGTCTGCGAGAATCTATTGGTAAAAGTTAGCAAATTCATCTTCCTAGTCGATTTCGTAGTTTTAGAGATGGACAAAGACGAGTTAGTCCCGATCATTTTGGGACGGCCCTTCCCCGCCATGGCAAGAGCTGTGATCGACCACGAGGGAAAATTGAGTTTAAGGGTCGGAAGTGAAACTATCACCTTTAACATTAGGAAATCTATGAAATCCAAACACTCCCGCGACGATTACCTGTATTGCGCCGATCACACCGTTAAGCTGGTCCAAGAACAATGGGTCGACATAGTAAATCATGATGGAAAATGGACTGAAGAAGAAGAAGGGGAAGATTCTAACAAAGCACTCGCTGTCTCTTTCTACCCAAGGACAGAACCAGTGGAACCACTTGAATGGAAAGCCCCGGAAGATCGACTAAAACCATCAAGCGTGGAACCACCCAAACTCGAATTGAAATAATTACCCGAACACCTTGAGTACGCCTTCCTCTAGGAAAACAACCAACTCCCAGTGGTCATCTCATCCGCATTATCCTCCGACGAAAAAACTAGACTCCTCGAGGTTCTTCGAAATCATAAAGGGGCGATCACTTAGAGTATAGCCAACATCAGAGGAACCGACTCATCCTTTTGCACTCACAAAATCCTCATGGAAGACGAGTTCAAACCAATATCAAAGAGGTAATAAAAAAGGAAGTCATAAAACTCCTTGATGCTGGATTAATCTATCCCATCTCCGATAGTCCATGGGTAAGCCCTGTCCAGGTTGTCCCAAAGAAGAGAGGAATGACCGTAGTAAAGAATGAGAAGGATGAGCTCATCCCACAACGGACAGTCACCGGGTGGCGCGTATGTATCGACTATCGTAAGTTGAATAACGCAACCCGAAAAGATCACTTTCCACTCCCGTTCATCGATCAGATGCTCGAACGGTTGGCTAGACATGAATACAACTGCTTCCTAGAAAGGTTTTCTAGATACTTTCAGATCCCTATCGCCCCTGAAGATCAAGAGAAAACCATGTTCACCTGCCCTTACGGGACCTTCACATACAAACGAATGCCATTCGGATTATGCAATGCCCCAGCCAATTTTCAACGCTGCATGACAGCAATATTCCATGAGCTTATCGAGGATAACATGGAGGTATTTATGGACAATTTTTCCGTCTTTGGTAGTATTTAGACCACTGCCTTAAAAATCTAGAAAAGATGCTAAAAAGGTGCGAGGAAACCAACCTCGTATTAAATTGGGCAAAATGCCACTTCAATGTAAAGGAAGGAATCGTCCTCGGCCATAAGGTCTCAGGTTCTGGGATTGAGGTCGATAAAGCAAAAATCAAGGTAATTTCCAAACTACCATATCCAACGAATGTGAAAGCTATTCAAAGCTTTCTAGGACACGCCGATTTCTATAGAAGGTTCAAAAAAGATTTCTCACAAATCGCACGCCCAATGACCCAGATCCTAGTTAAAGACGCATGATTTGAAAATTAATATATAGTGTATATATAGAATATATAACTAAATAATAATACCAAATAGTTATAATATAGAGAGTTTCCCGTTTAATATAAAATTGCTTGAGGACAAACAATAGTATATTTCCCGAGTGTCGTATCCCGACGAGAAGTGAATTTGAATTTCACGAAAGTATTTTGTTTGATTCTTGAATATCAAGTATTTTTGATTTTGGTAGCTGAGAAGGGGGTGTGGCACAAATAGATGTAGAATTATTATTCACGGGTTATATCTCAGGGGTCGCGCACGCTGTCAGCGCATGATATCATTGAGGATAGTGAGAAATTGGATAGGAGATTAAGAGATAGCTTGAAGAGTGCGACGAGTTGGTGCGATTATCGGAATGTCTATAGGATTCTAATCCTAAAAACGCAAAGGAAGCAAATTAAAGCAAACAATCAAATAAGGCAACTAAAGACTTAAGCTAAAAACAATAACGGGAATTAAAAACGCGTCTAATTAACCAATTATGATAAATTTAAGCCCTACAAATGCAAATTTTCACTTTTTAAATCCTAAATGACTAAAAATAATTTTCATAACAAGAATTATATTTTTTTGGTCTTTATTTTATTTATTATGAATTAAAAAACAAAATTAACCTAAATTAATTATTAAAATTAGTAAATCAAATATTAAAAATCTAGAAAAATTAGGGAAAATACTTCATACTATAAAGAACCTTGGAAAAATAAAAGCTGGAATGTTGGCTAATCAAATAAGCTAGTAAAAAGCAAATAAGGTTCGAATAAGCTAAACTTAGAATGTCCTTAAGTATTTTATTAAATGAAAGCCTAATGGAAAAGTCCCAAGGGTGCAGTTGGTTAAGTGTGTGTGGTGTTGAGGCGTGTATGTGCTAAGGGGGTGGTCACAGGTTTGAACCTGTGGCTTCCCTTTTTGCAAAACATATTTATTTTTGATTTTTTCTTTTTGAAACTTTTAAAGAACAACAAAATAAGCAAACTTTGTAAAAGGGACTTTTTTCTAAACTTTGAAATAAGCTAGATTAAGCTAGCTTTAAGGAACAGATTGCTAAAACGATACTAAGTGACTTGAGAACTAAACTATTTTGGCTTTTTGGACAAGATAAGCAAATGAGAAAAACAGATAAGCAATAACAAACAAACCTTGACACCTAATAAACACTTAGACTCAACTTTAACTAACAAATCTAGCAGAAAAGCCCTTAAAAGCTAAAAAGAATTTTTTTTAAGACAAACAGTTTTAAAATGAAAAATGACTAACTTTTTGCTCAAATTTAAGACTGAATAAGAACTTGAAATAAGTTGTAAGCAAAAAACAGATGAAATATGACTTCGAAAGAACACTTGAAAACAAAGATTAAGAAAAGTGGTTTGGTAAATAAGCTAGAAATAGGATTCAAAAACCGACAGTTTAACTACACTAATTTTTTTGGATTTTTTTTAAAGTTTAAGAAATGTAAAGTGCAGCATTTTTAACCTAAATTAAGCTAACGCAAAAACTCAAAAAGTGAAAACAGATTAAGCTAAATGACCAAAGAGCTCATATAATCAAAAGCAGGCCATGAAACAAACTTAAACTAATCTAATTTTGCTAATAAAATCAAGCTTTTTGACAATGGAAATAAGACTATGAACTTGGACAGTTTAAGACTAAGACACACAAGAAAATTGCACACTTAAAAACAAATATGTTCCACTGCATTTTGGACTCAAATCAGGTAAGAAAACTACACCAAATAACTGATAACCAGGATCTAATCTAATAAGCTGTTATAACAAGCTTATCACTCACAGATTCAAACCATTGAAAGCTATTACTTAAAAACTTTGATTTATCCTTAAAAAACTTTCTGACTTTTAGACTACTTTAAAGCTTACTAAATTTGGTTAAAGTGCCAAAAGCAAACTAGCAGTACTAACTCAAGTTAGTACTGCTAGTGCCAAACACTCCTTCAAAATCTGATATTCCATATTAAGCTTTTAAAAGCTGATTTAAACTTGGATGTTTGAAAATAGGTTAATAACTAAGTATAATAGAGACTAATAAGCAAATTCCTACCACAAATAAGCAATTAATCAATAAGCTAGAATAATAAACATGTTTTTGGTTTTGATAATAGTTTTTTAGTGAAAACTAAACTAATGAAATCTAAGCAATAAACTAACAATATTATGACAAATTAAGCTAATATAAGCAGTAAATAGCAACAATTAAGCAAACAAGCATGAATAAGCATAATTAAGTATGAGATAAGCAAACAGTTTTAAGCTAAAATAAGCAATAGAAAGTGAACTTACAATAGCCCTTGCTCAAAACAGGGCAAATATGCTCAAAAGAGCTTTATCTACAAGCTCTAGCTTGTTTAGAACAACCTAGTATTGTCATATGAGCCCATCCCAATCTGGCTCATCTTCCAAAATAAGCTGAGGTTATATTTAGGGGTGAGTTTTGAGGTGAATTACTAAACCCAGTTAAGCTTTTGAGGGCTTAACTGAGTATAAGTGATTGTTAGTTTTATACACGCAAAAATATATAATATAATATAATTCCAAAAGAGCAATTAAGAAAATTCCCTAAGGAAAATTTCACTCTTAAAAGATATATATATATATATAATATATAATACGTATATTTAACCGGGAAGTATAATCACCCGGGTCGTTTCCCCAACGACTTGTGAAATTGAAACCACGTTTTAGCTCGGATGATGATTTGAATGAGAGAAAAGATATTTAGGAGTTTCTATAACTACCTAATTAAAAGCAACAATTAAAATAAAAATTAAAAGCTATTTAAACACTTAAACAATATTAACTGGAGCAATTAAAAAGCGCAATAAAGCAAATAACTAAAATTTAACTCTAAAATGTTAAACTAATTTCTAAACTAAATTAGGACAAAAGAAACTTTTAAGAAATAGAAACATTTTTATGATTATTTTTTGACTTACACGAATTTAAACTATTTAATTTAATAAATCCTAAAACAATAGCAAATTAATGTACTAAAAAATTTAGAAAAACTGATTTTTAAACTTAGAAAAAGTCTCAAAGTAACATTAAAACTCCAAAAAACTATTTTTAACTATTTTTAAAATTTTTAAATTCCTATTTTTAAACTTAAATTTAAAAGCTCAAACATGAAAATGAAAATCTAAAGGGGGTGAAAAATGCTTCTTACCTGAATGATAACTAAAAGCTTATTTTTTATCAAACTAAAAACTATTTAGTTTTGTCTTATTTTGAAACTTTTTTTATTTTTTATTATTTTTTGAAAATTTAAACCTACGAAAATCCTTAGTCAATTGTAAAATAACAGGAAATAATCTGAAAAAATTCACTGGAAATCTAAAAATGCAAACAAAGATTTAAGGGAAAAATAAAAGGAAGGTGTCTACTTAACAAATAAGCTCAATAAGCCCGTAGTTACGCTACGATTATTAGCTAAAAAGGAAATCGAAATGTCTTTTAAAGATTAAATAGAAGAGAAGAGACGGCATGAGCTATTGTACGCCCCCGCCAGATGGGTCAAACATGTTGGGTTTATTTAAGGAGTAGGTCGTGGGTTCGAGGTTGGCAGACACCCTTTTTGCTATTTTTTATTTCTTTTGAAAATTTTAAAAACCAAAGCTAAAAACTAAACGTTTAGAAATTTTTTAACAACTTTAATTAAGGACAAACACTAGCTTAACTCAAAATTAGGCTCAAAAAGAGCTTTTGAAGTTCTGCCTTAGTAAGAAGGTCTTTTTTTTAGCCTATTTTTAGCTTATTTGACTGTGTGTGTTGCCACAGCTTCCATATAGTCAATTCTAAATCCACAAAATGTTATAGATTCTTGTGAGTCTTACTAAGCTGAAAGGAAAAGCTCTTAAGCTGAAAACACATTAAGCTAACTTAACTTTGAGGAAGGAAAACTAGTAAAACTCAGGTTTTTACTAAAAAAAGCTCAAAGTTAAGAAAGCTAAAATGTTTAAGAAGCCAAAACAGAAAGCTGAGCTTATGCTCACTTATAATCAACTACAAAGTACTTATTCATAATTATAAAAAAAACAAATTCTACAAGCTAGAAATCCAATTTAAAGGTAATAATCTAATACCTAATGTTTTGGTCTTTTTTAATAATTTTTATGACTTAAAGCTGAAATGTTAAGTCAATAAGCATGACAATGAAAATTAAACTTATTCTCTACTAACGGTATGTATAAAATATAACCAAAATTAAACTCGCGGACGCTCTCACTAAAATGAAAACTAAAAGCTAGTTGAAAATTAAGCTACAATAAACTACACTTACCTAATAAAATTGAAGACAATCAAGACAGCAGTAGTAACTTAAGTTACTACTGCTAGAACAAAATGGCAAAGCCACAAACTCAAATTGTGCAGGTTTCCTTAAGGGAGAACTTGCACTTCACACTCTATTTGAGTGTGTTTGACACAATGCAAACACAAATAAGCTCAATGAACTTGGATCAAATTTTCACAAGTGAAAAAGAAATGAAAGACTCCCCTGGTGCAGGAACACTAAAAATAAGCTCAAACTCTTTTAATTTTAAAAACTAACTTGTGAAAACTCTTTTCCTAATGTTTTTAAATGAAATCAAAGCTGTCTCAAATGGTTTGCACAAAAACCTTTGACTTTTTAAGGTCAAACAAGGTTAACCCAAACACCCCTTTAGGAATTGACAGATTTTATAAAACATTAGAATCTAAGTTCTAATTATCAAAACCTTATTACCAGATCTTAAACAGCTTATATTAAACTTAATAAACATAAATCAATAACTGAATAAGCTAAATTCTAAGATCTACACTATAAACTACTTATTTTTGGATTTTTAAGCTTTTTATGACAGAAATGAAAACTCTAAAATTTATGATATTATAAGCTAAAACAGATAATTAAACACACTTAATAAGCTAGATTAAAGGTAAATAAGCACTTTTAAGCAAACAGATTAAGCTAGTAAACAAATCTACACTATTAAGCATAAATTGAACTAAATATTAAAGAACTTAAGAAATTAAATGAAAACTTACTTGAAGCTTCAGGCTTAAACTGCTCTTAAAGCTTATCTACTAGCTCTAGCTTATCCTAGGATAAGCTAGTATAAGTCCATAAGAGCCCTTCCATGTTTGGCTCTCCTTCCAAAAGCTCACAATTCTAATAGTCTAGGTAACTTAAGCCGGTTTTAAGAATTTAAGTAGATTGTTAACTGAATTATGCTCTATTTCAGCTTAGAGACTGAAAGAGTGTACAAGAGCTTATAGGAGCTTATGAGTAACAATAGCTTAATATTTGAGAGTTAAATGAGAGCTTATAAGTGATATTAAAAGAGCTTATGACACAATAAAACTGAATTTCATTAACAAAAGAAACTGATTACATTACTTTAAAAAGAAATTACAAAACATTTAAAGAAAATTACATTTAGCCAAAACAAAATTTTAAGCTACCCTAAAAGCTACTAAAAAACTAGATAGTGTGTGTGTGTGAGGTGAGGTCCTTTTATAGCACATTGCTGAAGGTTCTAGGCCTAAAATCAGTTAGACATTCCTTTGCAATCCATCCGTTCATTCCTTCAATCATTGGGTCTTCATTGTGGTTCATTGGATCAAGCTTGTGCACACACGGATTGCCAGCTTGGCAATCCGTGATATGACACTTGTGTGCTTCTTCTCAGTATAGATATAGTGTAAAAATTAACTCCTTGTGTGTTTCTTCACATTAACGTGGCATTCCCCTTGTGGGATAGCCAATGAGAAGCCTTGATATTACAATTTTGACCCTGCTATCTTGATGTAGACCACTTGGATTGTCTTCCGTACCCTCCAATTTGGAAAAGCCCTTTGATTTTGACTGTAGGTGAATCGGGGGAGAAGGTGAATAGTAACCATGGCTTCGCGCCCTTTACAACTAAAAACGGGTAAATATTTTTTAAACTTTAGGGATATTGCAACTTTAGTCCTTGTCTTTGGTTTAGTAAAGGTGTAAGGTAAAATAGGATATAAATTTTACAGAAATGGTCCTTGTGGTTTTATGAAAAGGGTATTGGGCTAGGGATTCTTTTGATTTGGTTATGGATCCGGGTATGGCCCATTTAGGTTTAGGGACCATTTGTGTGATTTTTGGAACTTGAGGGACTATTTGGGTTTTTGATTTGTGGCTTTGACTTTTATTGACCAAGGTTTGACTTTTTGACTTTGCTTCCAGCTCTTGTACACTCTTCCGTTCTTGTGTTCGTGTTTGCCCGTTTTTGACGGTTTTCTTGTGATTTTTGTCTTATCCGTACCTGCATACACAAAACATAAAAACAAGTATATTTTTGCCATTTTTAGTGTATTTGTGGTCATTTAGGGTCATTTTTGGTAATAACGGATATGTGTATTTTACACTTATCAAAATTCCCCAAACTAAACGATTGCGTGTCCTCACGCAATATCACATGCCTTATAACCAAATACCTCGAAACTTCCCCAAACTAAACCTTTGAAAAGTAGCAAAGATTTTTGTTGAGAGTTAAGAGATCACAAGTTATAAAATACCCGATTTCCCTATTTTCAAAACTTTTTCTATTTTTATGATTTTTCTTGATAATTAACTACCTAACTACAACTTATTTGTGTTGACATAATGTATTGTTTTCATTACCTCATTGGTAACTTTAAGGATCATAGAACAAAAAGCACAATTAAGTGTCTAAAAGATAACTTCATCATTCCCGATTTTTCACTTTTCCCATGCTAAGCTTAAAAATAAGATCACCGTTAAGTACGAGCTAAGATGCTAAGACTACTTATAATTACAACTTGTGAATTTCTCTTCCCGACATAAATCATATATTTAGGTGTGTGTGCTCAAATTAATTTAAACCATTAAATCCACATATTTAGATAGTTGAAATCCGACCAAGCTTTACACATGGGCCTTTTGGGCTAATATGTTAATCACTTAGTAAGATCACAACTCAAAGCAAACAAAAACCTCCTTAGCTAAGACATCGTTGGTTCACTTGTCCCATGAATGACTTTCTTCTCTAGCAATCCCACCGTCATCGGGTAAGTGCTAAGGCTTTTGACACCCCATCCGGAGAATACTAATCGAAACGCATGAACTTCCGATGAAAAAGCCTTGTAGACTTTTGCAAACCTTAGTTCAAAAGAATACCTTGGTTTTAGAAAATGAAACTTTTACTATTTATTTTCTAACTTTGCAACATTATTATTTCTATTTACATTATTAGGCTAGGAATTGGTATCACTTTTCTTTCGACGACACATCGGCCACGCCTCCGACAAGAGCTCGTGTACTTATTATGATACCAACCCTAAATATACAACCTCCACCCTTTCTTTCGATGTCACATCGGGAGCGAACCGACAAATGCCCATGTACTTTATTGCGATGGAGTTTGTATATTAATTATTAACACTAAGGATTTATAACTTGCATCCTTTTTATTCACCAACTACATTTTTATAGATTTTTTTTAACTAATTAATTGATTAGACAACCTTGACCCAAACGCCCCTTTAGAAACTAAAACCTTATTTTTAGCTTAAAACATATTAATCAAAGCTTAAATCTAAATGTAATAAGATATAATAAGATAAATTAAGCATTGAAAAGACATATTAAGCACAAAATAAGCACACAATAAGCAAATGCAGTAAATAAGCTAGAAAATGGAAATGAGCTAGAAGAGTAAAAATTGAATTGTACCTTATCCTTTGCTCAAAACATGGATGTAATTTGATTTTTCAAGCTTATCATCCTTAACATTAAGCTGAGGTAATTTTTGGGGGTGAGTTGATTTTAAATAAAACAATGCTATTAAATGGAGATAAGTACTGATTTTAAAAGTAGAAGAGCTTATGAACTTTCTTAAAACATGATTAAGCATTAAGGTAAAAACAAGATTATAAAGACAGAGTTAAGAATAAGCTAAAAATTAATCTTGAATTAATAAAAACTGAGGTTACATAACTTTGAAAAGGAAATACAATTAAGGTAAATAAGCTAGAAAATAAGCTATAAATAAAACTACACTACTCTTAAACTACTCCTAAACTAGATGTCTTTAGCTGCCCTAATGGTCTTCTCTTTATAGCCGAATGAGAATCCTCTAGGTCTTTGACTTGTGTTTCTTATGTGAGGAGGATTTGAGTGCTCTCCAAGCCTTGAAATCCTAGCCTTTGAAACCCATTTGTGCTTCTTTGAAACCAATCTAATCCCTTGATCAATCTTCGACCAATAAAATTCTAAGGGATTGCCAAGGTGGCTTTGTCATCATGCTGGGGGGTGGGGTTTTGGTTGGGTTTTGTGTTTTGTCGTGGTGTAGGGATGGAAAGAGACAGGGACGATGAATAGTAGGTTTAGGCGGGAAATGGGTGTGGGGTATTGTATGTTTAGAGTTAACGGGGTTAGGGTAAAGGGGTGTTAGTCATAAGGGACTAACGATGTTATTAGTTAGGGACTGATAGGATTAATCCTAAAGGACTAACGGTGAAAGGTCCCAGGGACTTGTAATGTAATAGGTTTAATGGGTTTATGGTTGATGGGTTTGGGCCGGGCTGGTATGGTTTTGGATTTTGGACTTTCTAAACATTAAGGCTTGTAAGACTTTTAGATAAAGTCTTAATGGGCTGACCCGACCCATTAAATGGGTGCGGGTTGGTCCATTTAAGATTTCTTCGTTTTCGACTTCGTCTTTGACTTTGACTTTTCGGTGTTGACTTTGACTTTGACTTTTGCTGACTTTGACTTTGACTTTTTGCGACCTTTCCATTCCCGTGCTCGGTTTTGTCCGTTTTGGCTTGATTTTGTGTCATTTTCTTTGATATCTGTTACCTGCACAATATAAATAACACAAAACAAGCATATATTTGTCATTTTATGTCCGTTTTTGGTCATTTAGGGTCGTTTTATTTGGTAAAAAGTATGTGTATTTAAGCACATACCAAGGAGTGTCACAAGATGCTCACAGCTTAGGTTGACTGGACGAATCCAGAAGGAGATCAAGTCAGAATCGATGTCAACCGAACACTGCCTCTCGATGGTCCTCCAGGTCATGTCACTATTCAACCATAATTCTTCTTCAATAATTAGAGTATTTGAGATATGGCAGCAAGGGAAGCAATCATGAACTATCTATTTCCAAGATGAAGGCTGCTAGTTATCTTGACTTTGGGCTTGAACTACTAGTGCCGGAAAAAATGTGGATTGATGATGTGTGTACTTATGACATAAGTGCAAAATATGGCATCTCTCACTGGTGGTTTAATAGACAGAAGTTCTATATTGACAGACATGATTCTCCACCGCGTAGAAAAGATGTCAGAACACACATGCGGATTCTTATTGTCGTCATAATCAAAGCATACTCAAGATACGGGTATGACTACTTGAGCGAAATTGTCCTCCGAAGAGCTGATTTCCAAGAACATACGATTGCTGAAAAAGACTTCAAGAACCTGTATCCCGATGACTTTGAAGACCTGAATCTACTCCTTTTGCGAGGTCATCTCGATCATCTTCCTGGTTCAGACAAACGGATGCTATCTACTGCTGTCAAACTATAGACCCGAAACTTGGTGATTCAACAGCGGGTCGAAGACTTTCAACTCGGCATTGAAAGCTACCAGACACAGTTGAACCTCACAAAACCATGATGGGATGCAACAGACTACGAGTTCAAGCATGATTATACCATCATTGAGTCTCCTCGAGCAGTAGTGTTCCCGGTCAACAACAATAAACGAAAGATCGTGCGGTTCAATGAAATATACAAGTTCCGTGATGGGACATTGACACGTATTCTGGAAGCACTAGATTACAGATTCAAGGAATTCAAGGTCAAGCGACTCAATCTGGGTATGAATACGCGATTCTGGACTGAAAAGGATGTGACAAGGAGCAAAGAGTTCATAGCGGCAATTGAAAGGTGACTAAAAACGATAAGGATCTACCGGAATCTGGAATGCTTTGTTGGTGGACATTTTCGTGATATTAACTACAGGCTTCTTCAGAGAACGGAATGATATCGTCATTCCAATTCAAAGGTCAATATCATGTGTATTATATTGTAGACTTTGTACATTATTTAGTTGTGTAGTTATCAGTGTTATGTGTCAATTTATGAATTTTTCATGAGTTTCTCGTTTAACTCTAAATCATTTATAAAATCATCATAACTAACACTAACAGAATCCCTCATCAATTGAGGGGGAGCATATATAGATTCCAATATATATCGGCTATTGGTATTTAAACTACCAGCATTTTTTCTTCCTCAAATTTTTTTCTAACAAATTTAAATACAATTGAGATCCTTACATCTCAAGAGTTTTGAAATTTTTGATAGTGGTAGCGAATGTTGATTTAAAAAATTAAATCTTATAAAAATGTGATCAAAAATAAGACCTCAAGCAGGTTACTACCTCCCCTCCTTGTGCCAAAACAATATTTGATTACCGAACGCACTTTTGAGGGTGGGAGTGTAACTAAAATAATCAAAACAATCAAGGTACAATGGCTTTGATATCAATACACAAGTACCTCCTAGATTTTTCCAATTAGTTTATGGAGAAGTGAACTGTAACCAAAAGACATCAACCCGTACTACTTTATCGGAGCTTATAAGGCATTGAAGTTTAGGTACAGTGTTCTCAATGATCCCGCCAAAACCGGATGTGTATTCTACCCAGGGACAATCCACTAGTTAGTGTAGAAGTCCTTAGGTATGATTACAAAAGGAGTAATGTGAGAATAAGGGAATAGTGCGGACTGAGATGGAGCTAGTACTGGAACACACCCAACAAGGTACTAGTAATGAAGTCTCGGTAAGCACTGAAGGGGTTGAAGAATTAAAAAGAAATGTTAAGATAAAGGGTGAAAAGAAAGCAACCCTCCTTTGACATTAGGCAGAAACCGGGTCACTACATATGCTGTCAGAATCACATGGTTGATTGCTGACATTGAAGACAAGTATCATGGACCCAGTGATACGCTGCACAACCCTTCATAGCCACTCAAGATCCCTCAAAGGATTCTTGTTTCATTTCTCACGGAGATCAACGCATTTCTATCGTCTCTCTCACTCCGAGTTAGACGATATTGAAAAGGTGGCACTCTGCTCCAGCCTCCGATTACTAAAAACCAAATGTGCACGATTGAGTCTAGAGCCATGAGATCATCCATAAATCTCGTTAGGACACTAATACAAACTATGCTTGTTTATCACACACTGTGACAACAAGTAAAGATTCTAAGAGTCCTACGCATTATCCTCGAGGTATTGCCAGAACATCCGAGTGATACGAAAGTACTCACAATGAAGATGGAAATCCTTCTAGAGCCAACATCAAACAAGCTCTTGGTAGGTGACATGTGAGATCCACTATGGATCAAACTTGTGACAAATGGAAAGCAACGATGGTGCGATTCTTTATGAATCAAACTTGTTCCAGGCAGTGAATTGACGAATAGTTTTTTGAAAAACCTATCGATGTGCTCAACAACTGATTTTCGAGCACATTGACTGTGTATATCTTTCAAAACAAATGTGTTTCTGATGAAATTTGATTTTATGATATAAAACCTTCGATGTGTCACAAAAACTCTTTTTTGAATGACACGCGATTGACTTTCAAATCAATTTTTCATTAATCAGTGGATTTTAATTCACTGGTTCACTCACTCCGTGCTTTGTCTACTTTGAGACGCTCCGGTTTGAGAACAGCTAGCGCAGCTGCGAAACCCTGTCAAGGAGATTATTCGGAATTCTACCTGATCACATGCAGTATTTATACTGAATAACGGGGAACCGTGGTTCTTGCAACCTTATTCAACGAAAGTGAACAAAGACACGTTCGTTTGTTTATCACTAACATATACTTGCAGGAATTACCGACGGTAGACTGTAGCAGCTGATGGCATGAGACATGTCAATTCACAACCCCATGCTCACACTTGATGTTCCTAATCAAAGACATCATGATAACTGAAAGACTTACAACCCAAATTCCGCAACTCTGATGTGTGCTATCATGATCTATAAAAGTGTGAGCATATCGGTCCGAAGGTCACAGCATTACATGGAGGCAATACCACAACAAGGATAAAAGAGTGTAAACGAGTATTGCAGTGAAGACACTTGAGCACATTGGAGCACACACCTTTTTGTTTCGACAAAAGGGGGAAAAGAAGTGTAAACGAGTAACTTTTAAATTTTACTATGTTACAGTTTACATATTTGTCATCATCAAAAAGGGAGATATTGTTAGTGCAAATATTACGATATTTAAACGAAAGAAGCCCTTTGGTTTTAATAATGATAAACAAGTAACTTGTAATAGATAACGTAAAATGCGCAAGTTACTCGTGACCACAACTCATCAACGCATACATTCATCAACACCTCTCGACGTCTCGAGTCCACTCATGCTTCAACAAAAGGTACAAATATGCTTGTTATGTTGCATTATGATCAACCCATTTAACAAACCATTGAGAATGATTAAAATACTTTTTATAGTGACTAAAATATTTTCAAGGTAAATCATTCTTTTTCGAACATCGTTTTGCATTTTCATACAAAGTATGAACACGTTTTTATAAACTAGCCAAACTCATTTTGTCATGCATACTAGTTTAATAATTTGCATAAACCCATGTAAGTCTACTTACATCTTCGATAAATAAATGATTTCAAGTAAACACATACTTAATAATTAACTAGTTGCATTAGTGAATAAGACAAAATAGGATTAATCATTTTTTGAATCAATCTTACCACATCTAAAAAAATCTTTTCAAATATATCAAATCTTTCAATATTAGTGTTAATAAAGATTTTGCTTCTAGAAGCATGTACTTAATATAATATTAAAGTACAATTAGGAAATTTTGTAAAGATACTTAGTTAACCACAAAAGACAAAATAACAACTAGTTTTTTTGAAACTGCATACACATGGATCTACCAAATACAAAGACGGGTCCACCATACCTGGATCCGTGGATCCTTCGGTTTTCAAAAAATCGGTCAAATTTGGTTTTTTTATAAATACCACCCATTTGCATACTTTTTTAGTATCTCTTTTCACAACCATTCTCCTATATATTTTCACACATTTAGGGATCATTATAATTAAGATTTTACAATGTAAAAACATAATTAATCATGTCTTTAAAATCCCACTAACCCTTGATCATAATGCTTCTAACTTTTATTTGTTGCAAGCATGTTTCTACATGATCATCCATTCAAGCAAGCTTAGAGATCTTGCCATCCTCAGCCACCACTATCACATATATGAAGATCTATCACAAAAAGCAAAGAGACTTTTCATCTTCATCATCAACATCATGCTTAGTGATCTTGATGTTTAGATTAGGCTTTTACATCCAATTAACACTTATGTCTTGGATCATCATTATACACCTTTATGTATCATTCATTATACAACATACTAGATATTAGTTGGTTTATGTGTTTAGGCCATAAAACACAAGGTTTGTTATGTTGGGCCATAAAACATAACGGATTCGGTTGAACCCGAAAAAAACTCGGTATTTAGCTTTGTGCCGAAAAAAGCGTAAGCGACGTTAGGTTGGTTCTACCTCGAAGTAGGACTCGATATTTAGCTTAGTACCGGATAAAGTGTAAGCGACGTTGTACGGGTTTCTCCGCCTAAAAGGAGTTTGTAGATCTAGTGGAGTAACTCTCAAGTTGGGTACTTAAGGAGTGGAGTATGACGAAGAGGAGCTTCGTAGCCGAACCACTATAAATCATAGTGTCCGTTTTCCGCTTTCTTTTACTTATCCCTTTACATTTATGTTTGTTTTTATCGCTTTACATTTATATTTGCATTGCGTCTATGTTTGTGTTATATAATGTATTGTGGTGACATGCTTAGTTTTATGCTCTCTACTATCTTTATTGTTGTAGATCTATTAGAGACACTTATCATATTACGTCATACTTAATTGGTTGTTTGATACAAAAGATTTAAGCTTATAATGGAAACTTATTCACCCCTTCTACGATTCCATAGAAATGACCAAATTCTTGAATTAGGAATCATCGAATCCTGTAAAATAATCGTTTTCACTGCATTCACAAAGTTATAATCATCGAATTCGGTAAAATAACCGTTTTTCACCGAATTCACTCGAATTATACCGAAATTGATCAAATAAGCATTTTCCTTGCTCGAATCCAATCACAAACGCGTTTTTATTTAGATTTCCCGCCTAATTTCTCGAACAATCAATGACAACCCTTAAACACGTCGAATTCGATCAAATCCCAATTTTTTCTACCGAATTCATCACAAATCAATGTAGATCGACCGAATATTCAAATTCTTACATGACGAATCCTTTCTTTTTGTAGAAATTGTTACTAAGTAACGTTTTTAACACAAAAATATAAAATTTTATGTGAAATAACGTCAAATAGTAAAAATCTCACAAAATGAGAGCAAATTCATCACCCCAAGCTCGTACCGAATCCAAATCGAACAAAATAAACGCATTTTAAGCACTTCGATTCACAAACTATCACTATATATCCTCTCCTAACGAATGATACCACTTCTAATTTGAAACATGATGAAATATAGTATGTATGTGTTGTATTTATTTGCAGATATTTTAAGATGTTTTATTCCATTATATGGCATAGGTCACAAAACATATCTTTTAACTTGAAGATTTGCCAATTGCAGATTAAAGAATCCAAAAAAATTTGTAATAAATTACAAGAATAAAGAAAATAATTAGACGAGTAAACTACACCGTTGGTCCTTGTGGTTTGCGTTGACCAGCGTCCCTAGTTCCTTGACCAAAAACGTTGCACCATCCGTTCTTAAGTGGTAAACGTTTTTCGCCGTTAGCCCCTTAAGGGACTAACGGCGGAAAACGTTTGTTGTCGGATGGTGACCCTTAAGGGACTAACAGCGGAAAACGTTTACTACTTAAGGACGAATGGTGCAACTTTTTTGGTCAAGGGACTAGGGACGCTGGTCAACGCAAACCACAAAGACCAACGGTGTAGTTTACTCTAATTAGACATATACGCAATATAAAAGGCTCTGTCACAACGCGAGAAAGTCTAATTCCTCGTTAATATAAAGCCTAAAAGGATATCTTCTATATTTATATATAATATATACTTTTATTATGATAATTACCAAATTATAAGATATCATATTATATTTATACTCAAAACCCATTTGATACGACGTCGTATCAAATGGGCTGGTAGTTGGGCTCCCAAACTTGGGCCGGCCCATTTA
>BQNB010011230.1:19537-79498 GCA_026074375.1 Tanacetum coccineum
AAAGGGCTTTGTAAGTTAACTTTTCCATTTTATAGCTTAAAACTACATTAGCTTATTAGACTGCTTATTTTCTGCTTTTCACTGCTTATTTATGTTGTCTATTGCTTATTAATGCTTGTTTATTGTTTAAATCTTCTTTGTTCATGATTTTATATAAATCTGTTTTATTTAGCTTAAAACTGCTTATTCTATTTGCTTATTGTTAAGTGCTTATTGAAGGTTGGATTTTGCTTATTAAGTCTTAATATAGTTAGTTTGTCATCTGTTTTTAAATACCTAAGCTTAAAACAGTCTTTTGTAGCCTAAAAATGAGAAAACAGATTTTAAATGAGTGTTTGGGTTAAGAAGGTTTTAATAGATAAAACAGTTTTGCAGGCTATTTTGGTCACTCAAATCAATTTCATAAGCTTTAATTAGTCCTAAGTAGTAGTTTTCATAAGCTTATAGTTAGTTTTTCTAGTTTCTTTTATCAAATACTTAAGTTTGACAAACTAAATAAGCTTCTAAATTGCTTCTTTGATAAGATTGTTTAAGTTGAAGTTTTTATGTCCAAAACTTGGTGTTTAGAGCACCATTGTCATCTGTTTTTAAAGTAAATTTGTTTGGTGAAGCCCTTTGAGTTCTTTTGTTCAAAAACAGTTAAGCTTTTTGATTTTTTTAGCTTGATCTTCGAGCCTTATAGTGCAGATAATTTATGATCATGTCTTAGCTTAATCTATGTTAACTGTTGCTGCTATTAGCTTATTGTTGTCCACTCTGAACTTGTTTTAAGTTTTTATTGTGTCATAATTCATTTTGAGTCTTTAAACTTGTCTACAATTAGTTATTTTAATTTCAAGAAGTCAAAAACAAAATTTAGTAAACTGTCATTTTCTTTTCACTTACCATTTTGCTTAATTTTTGTTTTTTGGGTCATTTAAGTCTTGTCCTCAATCTGTTTGAGCTTATTTTGTAGTTTAGCTTTCATTTGCTTAGCTTAATTTAGGGTTGCATTTAGCCATTTAAAACATTGAAAAAACCAAAAACATAGTTAAAACAACTTTTTATCTTTGCTTTTTCTAGCTTTTAACATATATTTAATTGCTTAATTCTTGCTTTTATGTGCTTATTAGTGTCCATTCTTAATATGTTTGAGCTTTTTAGCTTAATAGTAGTGCTTAATTATCCTTTAGCTTAGCTTAAAGTTTGTCAAAAAACTTTTTAAACTGTCTTTTTTGAGTCTTCTGTCTTTATGCTTTTCAGTGCTTATTAGCTTATTTTATTTGCTTATTTATAGTCACAAGTGCTATTTAAGTCTAGGGAATGATCTATTTGTAGCTTATTTGCTTTTCTTGTTGCTTATTCAATCTTGAAAAGCCAAACAGTTTTAGCCTTTAGTCATATAGTTTAACTTAGCCAAACTGTCATTTTAATCTGCTTATTTCTAGCTTATTATTAAGTTTTGTCAAAAAGTTCTTTTTTTAAAGTTGCTTATTTTTGTCTTATCTTTAACAGTTTTCAAAAAGAAATAAAAAAAATGTTTTTATCAAAAAGAAAGTCACAGGTTTCAAACCTGTGACCTCCCCTTCACAACACACACACACTACCATCCTGTCCTTGGGTTTTTTTCGTTATACTCTCATACTACTTTTCTTTTAAACCCTTTTTGCAGTTTAAGCTTTCAGTCCTTTTGGGCTTATTTCCAGCTTATTGAGAAAAGCTGTTGGACCCGTTTTATTTTTCCTCGGATTAGATTAGCTCAAAGTATTTTTCGTGATTTTTTCAGATTTTTCTAAATTGGTTTAATATTTTTAGATTAAATATGTTTTTAATTCATAAAAAATAAAATAAAAGTCAAAAAAATAAAATTCTTTTTTCTAAAATTATTTTTAATTATTTAGGACTTTTATAAATAAATTTGCATTTTTAAGGTTAAAAATTGATAATTTGGGTTTTTAAGTCGCTTTTTTAGATTCTCGTTAAAGTATTTAGTTTAAATCTTTAATTACTTTAATTGTTGCTTGCCTTTATTTGTTTTTTTGCATTAGTAGAAATAGAATCAAAACCAAATTTTTGATCATTCAAATCACGCGATCACAAACTTAACCACGATTCTCCATTCACACTTCGTTGGGACTACGACCCAGGAGGTTTTGAATTTTACTTTGGTTAAAAGTAATTTTCTAAAAACCTTACAGAATACTTACTTTTACTATTATTTGATATTTTAGTTTTAGTTATATATTAAATATATATTAAGTACTAGTTTCATAACCCGCCCGATGGGCGGGTAAGCTTCATAATAATATGGATAATTATAAGTGGACGTGAATAAAATATTGAAAAGCGCAAAACATCTTAAATAAAAAACTACCACAAAACTAACTTGTCGGTTTATACAAAAGATAATAAATATGTTCTATATACAAAACAATGTTGCCTATTCAAATACGAGTGTGCATCCATCTTCTCAGAATTGATATCCATATAAATATGTAAAATTTGTGGCCATACTGTAAACCATCACACAACGATAGTACTTTTTATTTATCTATATATTTACACTAAAAAGTTTCATTGCTAACAAAAGAGTGCTTAAAAGATAATGTAATACTATACACATAAGACTTTTTATCACCTTGAGTTTAAGTGGAATAACATAAGTATAATTCATTTTACGCAAGTAACTTGAATAGGGAAGGTTACCGATTAAGTCAAAGTTTTGTTTCCTATGAAATGATATTTTTTGCCGTAAGTCCTATTTCGTCATCATATTAGTTCTTTATGGTATTTCCTCATCCTTGCATATGATGGAAATGCAAAGCTCAAATCGCTTTGTTACACAAACCTGCATATCAAATAGTTGTGATAAAATCCCCTTGAAAAATTCCCTTTTGTTATACAAACCTGCATATCAAATAGTTGCATATCAAATATGATGGAAATGCAAAGCTTAAATAGTTGTGATAAGTCCAACACCCCTTGAAAAATTCCCTTAATAAAATCTACTTTGAAGATAAAATTAAAATAAGAGTAAACTGCAAAAATCATCCCTGTGGTTTGTAGTTTGTGGCACTAATCATCCCTAGCTGATACTATTGGCACTAATCATCCTTATTGGGGATGATTTTTGCAAAAAGTTTAACAAAAGTTTTGCAAAAATCATCCCTCTAGGGATGATTTTTGCCGAACGTTTCACCACTCAGGGATGATTAGTGCCAATAGTATCGGCTATGGATGATTAGTGCCACAAACTACAAACCACAGGGATGATTTTTGCAGTTTACTCTTTATTTTAGGATTAGAATATTGCTACTAAAAAATGTCCAGAATTGAACACCTTTCATATTTAAATTGAACTAATGCCATATCTGCACTGAAAGGTTTGGATCTTGGTCATATACAGTAATAGATCTGATTTTAGATGGTTCGGTTCAATGCAATTAGATGTTGCATCGATACGTTTCATTTACTTAAAACTTACGCTGTGTTTTCGAGTTTTTTTAATAAAGAAAAGTAAAATAAAAAGAAGTAAAGTGTTTCACTCCACTTTTTGAGAGGAAACACTTTACTTTCCAAACTAACCAAATTACACTAAATTTTTATCATTTTCCTTTCTTTTTCTTTCTTAATTGCAACTGAAGAACATAAGTGTTCTATTTATTTTCATTTACTTTCCTTTTCTTCCTTGACTCATACTTGAGAACACTGTGTTAGGTAAAATTCACCAATTAATATATCGTATTTACTATGAATTTTTATTTTTTCTTTAACTCGTGTGTAATTTATGTTTGCCTTTAAATTTACTCAACTCACCTTAATATTTAATAATCGATATAATAAAAAAAATACATTTACAAAATGTTTACAAAAAGTATTTCACAAAATGACACTAATAAAAATCAACTTAATCAATTCTCTCTTTTTATTTTAAATTCTCATCTTTCTATGAATATCACATCATTTTATAAGATGAATTTTATAAAAATTGTGATTGTAACATGCCTCAAAAATAAAAAGCTCTCAATTAAAGCCTAAAAAATTACTTTTAATAAATTACTAAACTGCCCCTCAACCCTTCAACTCACTTTTTTTCTCAATATACAACATAGGATAAAGATTCTCTCATGTTCAAAATGAACATGAGAGGTAATATTTATTTTGTGTGAGTGTATATTTTGAATAAAATACAATACAAATCTTACAAGCATGGCTCACTTTTTTTTCCTTCTCACAATAACCTCAACATTACCCTCTCATGTTCATTTTGAACATGAAAGGATATTTATGAACATGAGAGGATATTTATCCTGCAACATAACCATCAAACCACCACCCTTGACCATCTCTTCATGACTTCATCAAACACAAACAAAACATAATGAGAGAGTGAAATAAAAAACAAAAGGTGGTAGATGCATGAGAGCAACTACATTTCATCTCTCTAAACTATTTTTTACACCTCTCTACAAAATAGACATATATTTATATCAATACATTTCAAACTTTCTCTCTCCAACCTCACCACCTTGGCTTTGTAATCCTATTCACTGCCATCCAGATCAAAAACCCCACTTTCGTTTTCTTGATTATTGTGCTTATTTCACCACCTTCTCAGGTATACTATTTACACTTTCACAACATACTAAAAGACTTAAAAAGAAACTACTGTCTTTTTCTTTTTTAATCTACAATGCTTGTTTTCATCATAAAAACAAAAGTAGATGATATGATCATCTGTTAATTATGCTTTTTGCTTTGAGGGTATTTCTTGATTGATTGGTAAGTAGGGTTTATAACTTCAAAAAAGGTGGTAGGTTGGTGGGTTGACTTAACTTTTATGAGCAGAATTTGGGTTTTTTTTCCTTGATATTTTTAGTTTGTTAAGATTATGTTCCTGTTTTGTAAAAGTTTCTATAATTTGAGGTTATAACTTTTACTATGTAATTTAGATTTTCTTGATTTAAGTTGGTGTGTATTAGTTTGTAAATTTAATCATTTTCCCATGTTTTTGTTTTGTAGTAATTATTAAGTGATTTAGGATCATTCATGGAGTGGGGTTGACTTGATATTATAGTATATTACCCTATGTGAATCTTGTTTTTTGTAACACACATTATTAAGCATCTAAATTTGAACTGCAAGTGTTTAATTAAGTGGTACACTTGTGTAACAGTTAAGATCCTTAAACCCCTTTTCGGCTCTGCATCGACTGTACCATTTTGATTTTCAAGCGAAGATCATACCGTATAGAGTATATATACTATTTGGTCATGTGTTTGGTACAAAATGCTAGTATAATGCAGGGTGGATAACGGGTACAGAAAGGGGTTTAATGTTCAGACTCACATTCGTATTAGTTTGATTAATGTGAAAACCTTTATTAAGTAAGGAATGATCAACAATTTTCTTGTTGCAATCTTGAAATGCGTTTATGGAATGAATAATCTATATATGCTCTTGTATTGTGATTGTGGGTTCTGTTATTCGTTCTTTCTTTTCTTCTTCTCATTGTATATAAACCTACAAGTTTTATCATTGGATGATTTAGGTTTGTGGTAGGAAGCTATGGTGAGCATTCGTCGACAACGATTGATCAAAATTTATGGTACATTTTCGAATTTATGCTTAATGTTATAAGAGATATCTTGATGGTTACGGTAACTTGTATATATAAACGAACTATGTATTTGGTTAATTGGTTCTGTTGTGAATCTTGTTAACGGACATTTTACTTTTATATTTCTTTCATTTTCCCCTAATCAGTTGTTGACAATGTATCACGGTAAATGTTAGGGCGAAGCCCATCTCTTGATTTGCTGCCTAACGAAATTGGGCATGCTCCGAGTTGGTTACAGAACACTAGGCAAGTTAGCATTTTTTCAACACCTTTCGCTGTCGTTGACCAATCTCCAGAGGTAATTATGAGTTTTATAACCTCATCACTAGTTCATGTTACATTCAGTATCTTCTTTGTGATGAGGGGCACACATTAATAATATTGTTATCTGTTATCATGCTGTTTTTTTTCTTTTATGCTCAAATTTTACGAAACTGTCAATATGAATCATGAATGTGATATAGCATTTGCATACAAAATTGTCTTCTTGTCAATTTGAACTCATGACGACTAAGTTTTAAGTATCTAGTAGCACAAATGTATTGTAAAAAGGTCCCCCTTTCTTATGATAAGTTGAGAACAAAAGATAAGATGGGAAACCGGCATCCTTAACTGTCATTATAGCTTTCTTATATTTTGCGAAATCGTACTGGTGGCTTTTACTCCAACATCATGAGCAAACCCACTTGCTGGCTTGCATAAGAAAAACACGTTTTACACCAACAAGCTGTTTGATCTTCGTTGGCTTTCTAGTTAACAAAGAAGCTTGAACACCTGAGGCACCCTTTAACTCTGTTATCTTCTTACCAAATTATTACTTTGAGCATTGGACAAAATTGCCATGAATTAATTAGCGCACTGCCTCTTGCACTTCGAGCTTAGTTTTTTTTTTCTTCTATATTTTCTTTATCAGATTCTAATACATTGTTTTTATTTTTAGCCGGAGAAAACAAAATCCGAGGAACCTGAATCCTCAAATGTCAACGAGTCAGGCTTGCCTACTGAACAACCAACTCAACATCCAGGTATGTCTCTCTCAGTTTTCAACTTATAACACGCAAACTTGCTTTAAATAAAAGTGACCTATATCACACTAAATTAAGCTTCTTTTTTTCCAAAATTAGAAGTCAATATACATCATAAATTGACTTTTGTTTGCATATGCAATCTGGGCATTGAATTGCAGTTTGACTTTAGTTCTGACCATTGTTAATCTGTGATTTAGTGCTAAAAAGACGAAAGCGGCACAGAAGAAAGCATTTTGAGAACCAAGAACCTTGCATAATGAGAGGGGTATACTACAAAAACATGAAATGGCAAGCTGCCATTAAAGTGGACAAGAAACAGATCCATTTAGGCACAGTTGGCTCCCAAGAGGAAGCTGCTCGTTTATATGACAGGTACTTGCACCATGTTTGAATGACTTAGTTTCCGATTTGTAGAATTGTTAACTTTAAACCATTTTTTTAATGGGTCGATTTGGGTTATGCTTTATTTCTAACAAGCTTAGACTATTTTGTAATGTTATTTAGTTCTAATATATTCAGTACATTTTTTATTTAAGATTCAAAAAATGGATAAAAAAATGTTTGCTAGCAGTTTCTACCACAATTTGTTATGCTGTTTTTTTTGTATAGGGCGGCTTTCATGTGTGGTAGAGAACCAAACTTTGAGCTCACGGATGAAGAGAAGGACGAACTCAGTAAACTGAGTTGGGATGACTTCTTAACCATGACTCGATCTGCAATCAACAACAAAAGTAATTTGGCTCACTCTTTATTATTCACTCTTTTTGCTTTTCATTCATTCTTGCAAGCTACATTTGCTTAGTTTTTTCTTTTTAAATTTTCTTACTAAATGACAGTTGATTGCAACTAAAAGTCGAGTAGCACTCAAAAAGTCATTCGCTGTTTAACATTAAATGTATATTGTAAAATTAAAAATAGTACTTCTTTTCAGAACAGCAAAGAAGGGTGAGTTCCCGCATGAAGTTTGAGCATCTGGCTGAGTACAACAGTGACATGAAAACAGAGGCAGATCAAGGAGGAAATAGCTTCTCGGGATCTAATGATGCAGAGACATCAGGTCTTAATGATTAAACATAGTCATTCTCTTAATTAATAGAAGTATCATCTTTAGCTTATATATCAAAATATTGCACATCTTAGGAGCATACTCTAAATGCAAGTCTTGTTATGTCATAAAAGTGACATGGAGATTACAAAACCAAATTTCAATTGATCCGTCGCTATAAGGTCGTAGGGAAAGACAATTTATGTCGTTTACAATTAGTTTCGGGATAGCCGGTAAGATGCTATGGTATAATAGTTGTATTTAAGTGTAGAATCGTGTTAGGAACAACATATGGGCCTGCCATCAATTTTATTACATTGATCATTTTGCCATTGGCTCTATTTTTGTCTCATAATCCTCTTACTGCTTTGTATTCGACCCCAGTTGTATATACGGTTGAGCTTACACAAGATTTCTAGACTAGAAAAAGAGTGAAAATACCTGAAAATTTTGGTTGCTTGCTGTTCTCATTAAAGACTCATCTAAACTCACTTTTGAAACCACATTCACACATGTGATGGTCGTTTTGTATGATATACTCATGATATAAATACCCCCAAAAAAACTATTTGTACCCCCCCCATATGTTTTTTGATTTTTTTTTTTTAATTTTTTTTTTTATAATTTTATATATGTTATAAAACTGTGACACGGAAAAAACGGAACGAAAAATATAAAGTTTAACAGGTCAAAAGTATGAAACTGTTAAAAATTACGGAACAGAAACTGATAAAAAAATTGCGTTGCACTGTAAAAAGAGGGGTACAAAAGGAATCTTTGTACCTTTTTAGTACTTTTTAGCGGGCTAGGGGTACCAATAGTAGCACCCTATTAGACTGTATTTGTTTCAAACAAGTCTAATAGGTCAGATTATATAGTTTAGCTAAAAAGAAAACATGGGAACCAACATAGTAGATCACTAGACCACGCTTAATTTTATGAAAAATGATTCCCATGTCTAAATTTACATATAAAGACATGCCTAATAACAAGATCAAGACACATAATCAAAAAGTTAATATCAAGAGAGAAAAGAATACATATGACATGTGTTGATTGATGAATGAATCAAAGGCTTAGGCTGCGTTTTGTGGAAAATAAGGAAAACAGAGATCGCGTTCATTTCGTCGTTTTCCAACAAAATTCTCTACAAAACACAAAATCTCTATTTTCTCCTTTTATACACAAAACTAGAAAACAATTTTATTTTGTTTTCCCCGTTTTCCTTTTATGACACCCATATCTATTTTCCCCTTATTTCCTACGTTTTATACGTTTTTATAAAAAATTGAGGAAACTACAATTTTGGTCCACTATCTTTACCGGGTATAACACTTTTGGTCCGTTTTCGTCCGTTTATTACGTTTTCGTCCGTTTTTTACGATTTCGTCCTTTTTTATGATTTCGTCATTTTTTACGATTTTGTCCTTTTTTTTACAATTTCGTCCTTTTTTTACGTTTTCGTTTGTTTTTTTACGATTTCGTCCGTTTTTTACGTTTTCGTCCGTTTTTTTACGATTTCGTCCGTTTTTTACGATTTCGTATGTTTTTTTTACGATTTCGTCCTTTTTTACGATTTCGTCCGTTTTTTACGTTTTCGTCCGTTTTTTTACGATTTCGTCCGTTTTTTTGCGATTTCGTCCTTATTTTCGATTTCGTCCGTTTTTTTTACGATATCGTCCGTTTTTTTACGATTTCGTTCGTTTTTTTACGATTTCTTTTGTTTTTTTGCGATTTCGTCTGTTTTTTTACGATTTCGTCCGTTTTTTTACGATTTCGCCCGTTTTTTTACGATTTCGTCCGTTTTTTTACGATTTCGCCTGTTTTTTTTTACGATTTCGTCCTTTTTTTACGTTTTTGTCCTTTTTTTTTTACGATTTCGTCCGTTTTTTTAGAGACGAAAACATAAAATTACAGACGAAAACGTAAAAAATCGGACGAAAACGTAAAAAACTGACGAAATCGTAAAAAGCGGGCGAAAACGTAAAAACGGACGAAATCGTAAAAAACGGACGAAAACGTAAAAAACGGACGAAATCGTAAAAAACGGACGAAATCGTAAAAAACGGACGAAATCGTAAAAAACGGACGAAATCGTAAAAAAACTGACGAAACGTAAAAAATGGACGAAATCGTAAAAAACGGACGAAATCGTAAAAAACAGATGAAAACGTAAAAAATAGACGAAATCGTAAAAAACAGACGAAATCATAAAAAGGACGAAAACATAAAAAAGCGGACGAAAACATAAAAATACGAACGAAAACGTAAAAAAACGAACGAAAACGTAAAAAACGGACGAAAACGGAAAAAACGAACGAGAACGTAAAAATATGGACGAAAACGTTAAAACCCATTAAATAAATAAGATTCGCCCAGTAGCCCATTTATCCCATTAATGCCCGTTTTAGCCCCTGCCCGTTTTGGCCCGTACCCGTTTTGCCTGATGCACGCGCCCGCCCTGCCCGCCTGTTTTGCCGCCTTTATTTTTGTGTTTCGAATATGTCTTTATAATATTACAAAAGTAAATAGAGAATTGAGATAGAAACAACAACAGTTGAACATGTATTCTAGTTTTGTAAAATGGAAAACACAAACACATGTTTCTTTAACTAAACGCGTTTTCCAAATTTTCAATTGTTTTGTGGAGATGGAAACCCCCTCCTTTTTCTTACAAAACAGGAAACAAAAAATGATGAAAAATGTTTTCCATCTAAACACAACCTTAAGTTTCCATGTGTTTTTTTCACAAATATACTCTCTTACTCGTATAAGCCATTTTTGTATAGTGGTTTTAATTGTTAATGTAACGAGTGGGAAGTTACCCGCGCGTTGCGACAGAGCTGATTTGTAACCGACGTATGTTTTTTTATTTTATTATGAAAGCACATTTTACACCAAGTATCATAATGAGTAGTACAAATCTAAAGTAGCAAAGTCTAACTAATGAGTATGATGCCAATCACTTCTTATCCCTTTCCTGACACAGCTATCATATAGCATCTTTCAACAGTCCTTAAACCTATAAAGAATAAAGATACCATAAAAATTACACTCAAGCCATGTACATTGTTCAAATAAGCTAAAATAAGCTTATTAATTTGGTCTAAACATATTATTATTCAAGATTGCTTATTCTTTGGTTTCTAATTTTTTGTTTCATTTAGCAGTTATAATGTTGAAGGGCTAAATCTAGACACTTGGAATCTTGTTTATGCTGGAAAAAATATTGATGCTGCTATTGTCGAGTGGTGTAACTCTTAAGGGTTGTTTGTATATCTAAAGCTGATTTCCAAGGACTGATTGTTGGGTTTCAGAAGTTTCTACAACTTAGTGCTGCTACTTATACAAGTTACTACTGCTAGTTCTACTTAGTGTTGCTGGTGAAGAATGCTAAAGATTCAAGAAAATAGACTAAGTAGTTAGTACTGTTAGTCATAATTAGTTAGTACTGCCAGTACATTGTTAGTACTGCCAGTTAGAGTTAGTACTGTTAGTAGTAAGTTAGTACTGCTAGCATATATAGATAGTACTGCTTAAGTGATATGCATGAGATATATTAGGAATAGATATGCATGATCACTTAACGCATTTTGTAAGTCCATTAGGGTTTCCTTGGTGTATAAAAGGAACCCTACGACACTAGTTAGAGATACAAGTTTCATATACAAGTTTTACAAATATTCATAGTTAGTAATCTGTAACCTAGCAGATTAATAGTAATCAAAGTTCTGTTTTATTCATTGTTCTTCTTAGCAGTATAAGTTAGTTTCCGCATAACTTATATTGTTCATAGTCATTGTTTCACTTGTAGTTAGTTTGGATCTATCCAGATTAGCTACCACCCTTAACAGGTTAGAAAGATCTATTCATTAGGATCAACAAGTGGTATCAGAGCTTGTTGAGAAACTCTGAGTAAGAAGAATCAAAATAGATCTATTATAAACCTTTACCTTTCAGATCTATTCAATGGCAGGAGAAGATGAATTTCATGATGATAGTCCACCACCACCACCACCAGTTACACCTACACAACAAGCCCCTCACACTTTGTCAACTATTAAACTCCCTATTCTGAAGAAAGGTGAGTATGACATATGGGCCATGAAAATGGAACATTACTTGAGGCATACATATTATCCTATATGGGAAATCATACAAAAGGGAAATGGTCCAGTACAAGTCTCAACAGACACAAATGGACCAATAAAGGTTTGACCTCCCAAAACTGCTAAAGAAATTTTAGCTTGAGAGAGAGAAAGGAAAGAAAGAACCATCTTTCTTATGGCTATACCAGAAGACCATTTATAAAAGTTTCACAAAATGACTGATGCTAAAGAAATGTGGGAAGCTATCTAATCCAGATTTGATGGCAATGATGAATCTAAGAAGATGCAGAAATACATTCTCAAGCAACAATTTGAAAGCTTTTTAGTATCCAACTCAGAAGGATTGCACAAAGGTTATGACAGGTTTCAGAGTCTTCTGGGCCAACTTGAGATTCATGGTGTAGGTGTCTCTACTAAAGATGCCAATCAAAAGTTTCTTAGGTCTTTACCTGCTTCCTGGTCCCAAGTATCCTTGATTATGAGGACCAAGCCAGGAGTAGATACTCTTAGCTTCGATGATCTCTATAACAATCTTAGAGTCTTTAAATCTGATATTAAAGGCTCTAATGCATCATCTTCCAGCACACAGAATGTAGCATTTGTTTCTTCTGAAAACACTAACAGTACTAATGATGTTAGTACTGCTTATGGTGTTTCTACTTCTTCTATCCATAACTCACAAAAAGAAGGATCTTCATCATACACTGATGAACTTAAGTACTCTTTCTTTGATAATCAATCAAGTGGTCCACAATTGGATCATGAAGATCTTGAACAGGTTGATGAGTTTGATTTAGAAGAGATAGACTTGAAATGGCAAGTGGCCATGATTTCCATAAGACTGAAGAAGTTTTACAAAAAGACAGGGAGAACTGCAGTTTAATGCCAAGGAACTAGTTGCCTTTGACAAGACCAACATTAAGTGCTTCAATTTCCATAACACAGGCACTTTGCTAGAGAGTGCAGATCAAAAGGAAATCAAGAAAGCAGAAGAAGAGATGCAGGGAGCACTGGATATAAAAGACAACGGGAGGAGACCTAGAAAACAGGAGGAACCTAAAGCTTTGGTAACTCTTAATGGGGAAGGTGTTGATTGGACTGGTCATGCAGAAGATGAGCAAGAGAACTTTGCTTTGATGGCTTACAGTAATTCAGGCTCAGACACTAAGGTAACATCTTGTTCAAAAGAATGTGTGGAATCATATGCTAAACTTAAAAAATTATATGATGAACAAAGAAAACAACTTGGTGATGCTAGTATCGAAATTCAAGCCTATACTCAAGCTTTAAAAAAGGTAGAGGCTCAATTAGTTGCTCATCAGAAAAATCAACTTTAGTATAAGGAAAAGATTAGATTTATGAAAATTGATTTAGATGATAAAACAGATGTGCTTACATATCATAAGAAACTATTAGCAGAAGTTGTAAAAGAAAAAGAAGAATTAAAAACCAAACTTGAGAATTTTCAAAGTTCTTCTAAAGGCCTTAGTAAACTGCTAAATAGTCAGATGAGTACTAGGGACAAATCTGGGCTTGGGTATGGAAATCAAATACATGAAGGTGTCTTAAGTTATGAAAAAGAAGTTCTTGAAAGTGTATTTGACAGTAGGTCAAGTGATGTAGAAGATAGTCCTGTGTATGATAGATTTGCAAAAGTTGAAGGAATGCATGCAGTTCCCCCTCCAATGACAGGAAACTACATGCCCCCTAAATCTGATTTTGGAATAGATGAGTCAAATTTTACATATGGTCCAAAACAGTCTAAAACTAGTGAATCTGATGCTAAGACTAGTGATTTTAACTCTTGTGAAACCAATTCTAGTGTAGAAACACTTGAATTTATGCCTGAACCAGTTGTAGTTAAACCTAAAGTTGTTAGTCAACCTAAAGTTTGGTCTGATGCTCCTATCATTGAGGAGTATGAGTCAGACAGTGATGATGAATATGTGATTGAACCTTCAAAAGAACAGGAAAAACCTAGTTTTGCTTTTGTTAATACTGTTAAGCATGTAAAAACTCCTAGGGAAACTGTTAAAGAACAAAACACATGTAGTCCAAGTCCTAAAGTTAACAAGAGAGACTGGAATGGTTTAATGTCCAAAAAGCTGGGTTTGGGATATGGTTTCACTAAAAAGGCATGTTTTGTATGTGGTAGTTTTAGCCATCTTATTAGAGATTGTGACTTTCATGAGAAAAGAATGGCTAAACAGGTTGAATTGAACAAACAGAAGGGTAAGGGTACTGGTCAAGGGGAGAATAGACCAGTGTGGAACAATGTGCAAAGATTGAATCACCAAAACAAGTTTGTTCCAAAAGCAGTACTAACTAAAACTGGCATATTTTCAGTTAATACTGCTAGACAAAATCCTTTTAGTCAAGCAGCAGAAACTAGTACTGCTAGAAAAGTTAATACTGCTAGACCCATTGTGAATGAAATCAGACAAAGAAATAACTTTTATAAGTCTCATTCACCTATTAGAAGGCCATTTAATAAATCAACAGCACCAAAAGCAAAGTTTACAAATAATAAAGTAAATACTGCTGGGGACAAAACAGTTAGTGCTGTTAGGGGCTATAGGGAAACTGCTGTTAAGGCCTCAGCAGGTTGTAATTGGAGACCCAAAAGACACTATTGGACCAAAGTCTCCAAATACAATAGTGGATCAAACTCTAATAAAAATGTTAATTTTAAAGATCCACTAGGCAGACCCAAGTCAGCAATGGCTTGGGTCCCTAAGAGAAACTAATTCTCTTTTGTTTGATATGCAGGGTGATCCACAAGTTGCTTTAAAAGATACAAGAATTTTTTTGACAATGGATGCTTAATCCCTAAAGCATGAATTATGGGGAGGACAGTATGCAACAAATGGAATTGATGGAATTTGTACAAAATTGTGTGACTTGGTGAGCAAAAAGAATAGAGAGAAATTGTGAGCTCAAAAACAGAAAAAGAGTTGTGTGAAAAACAGAAAGAGAACTACAACATTTTAATCTCTTTTCTGTGTCACAGATGTGTGACAAGAAGAACAAGGTTCTCTTCACAGACACTGAATGTCTTGTGTTGTCCCCTGACTTTAAGTTGCCTGATGAAAATCAAGTATTACTTTCTAGAGTCCCCAGATAAAATAATATGTACAGTTTCAACCTAGAGAACATTGTTCCTAGTGGAGGTTTACTTTTTTGGATTGCAAAGCTACAGTTGATAAACAACGAAATGGCAAAGGAGTTGGGTCCAAGTTAATTAAAAAACTTAAACCAAACTTGGTGCAAAAGTGAAACCTGAAGAGGTTTTCCTCCAAAGATTGTTTCAAAATGACCACAACTCTGAGGGGGAGGGGGGGGTGTTGCTTGTCGAAAGGAAAGCAACACAAAGCCTCCTGTAAGGCCAAATTAGTGAGCTCTATTTAGTCAGGCCCCTACATACAGTAATGCTTTTACATATGTACTTATTGGATCCTACAGATCTGTAAGGAGCATAAACCATAAGAACTTATTGCCTTGTTTATCACTGAGATGATTTTAACAGTTTAGTTGGGTTATATTTTTTAAGACTAATGAAGAAACTAGTGGGAATCCTTAATGAATTTAAAAGACAAATTGGAGAACCAATTCAATCATAAGTTTAAAACTATTAGAATGATTAATAGGTAACATATTCAAGAACCGGGCATTATTCTGAATTCCTGTGGTCAAAATGGAGCAAGAGAGAATACAGTAATGCCGAACTTCCATAACAAAATAAGTTGCCTGAGAGGAAGAAAAGAACCTCTAAGTGATGCTGCTAGAACATGCAAGCAGATTCATTTTACCTAACACTTTTTGGCTGAAGCAGTTAGTACTGCTTGCTAATGTCCTTATTCGGGTGTTATGACCAAGCCACAAAACAAGACATCCTATGAACTATAACGGTAAAAAAACCAATCTCAGGCTATATAAAAGGACCCTTTGGGTGTCCATGTGACCATCGTGAAATACCATTGACCCTCCTGGGCAAGTTTGAGTAAAGTCAGATTAAGGGTTTTTAGGTTGGGTTATTCCCTATTGTGACGTTTCGGGCGGGAGTGTTGCCAAAGAGCAAGGATTTTAGGGTAGAACAATTGTAGAAACCAAGAGGGTTGAAGAAAATATTCTACACATATAATTTTTTTTAGGGAAAATTAAACCTAATGTTCAAGGAAAAGGACCTAATTGGCTGTTTTGATCTGATTATTTAACTGATTCAATAACTACAAGCAGGTTTACGACAGAAAATAAAGTTAACAAAACAAGCAGGTCTAAAAGAAGCTAATCATATGCAGGTACACCAGATAATATTAAGCAAGAAACTCTGAAATGAAGCTGAACCGGCTTGCAAGTAATACTTGGTACTACACTATTATGGAGGTCTTCATGATAGCTTCTCCAGCACAGTTCAATACACAGTCAACAATGAGCTCAGAGCAAAGAATCTATGAACACAGATGGAAGAGATGTCATAATGAAGGCTCGAGTTGGGCCTAGCAACAGCAATGACAAGATGAGAGAACCACAACAGATCAGTAGTACGCGAATCAAGCCTCTTTGGAGGAGCTGAAAGGCTTAAACAGATAAGAAAAGGGAGGCTAATAGACAGGCTGAAGCTTTAGCAATAAGAAGTCTGCTCATGTACATGACGATCTTGCTTCCTTCCAAGCAGGAGCCTGCTAAGCAGGATGGAGTAAAGTTGGTGAGACAAGTGTATAGGTGTGCCCTATACACTGAGGGTTAAGACGGATGGCTGGGGGGTCTCGCATGTCTTGGGGTCCCATGTGAACACTTTATGCGTGGGTCAGGCTCAATGCTGTGGCTTAGAAATTTGGAAAAGTAAGGCCAGTACTAACACAGTTAATACTCGTTACACAAAAAAAAACAATTTAAACTCGCCTAGTCCGTTAAATGGTTTTAGGGCTGGTGGACCTGAGCTATAACACCAATGTACCAAGAAGTTCTCAAATACCTGCTCTGAGGATATTTATACAATCCAAGTGGATGAATTTTTAACAATACATCTTATGATTATGAGGGTGTAGTGGATCGACTTCACTAATATAGAACAACTGTGAAATGTTAGTAAATAGTCCCACACAAGGATACACTCATTCAGGTCCTACAACTCAAAGTTCTTGGAAACCAACCACAGCAGTACAGACAAGGAGCTAAAGATAACACAAAGATATTAAGTTTCTAAAGAAGGCTCATACTTTTGTTACTAACTATCCAAAGCAGTGCAAGAAAAATCCACAAGGATTTTCCACATTGTTGTGTGTGCTTGCTTGCCTTTCTCAGATTAAACCTAAGAAAGATATCTCAAGCTCTTGAAGATAAAGAGTGGGGTTTAATGCCTATGGCAAAGATTTGTCATACCGCGTTTATGCTATAATTCCAAGATTCAAAAGTTTGGATGTCGGTGATTTCTGCCTTTTGGAAAGAGGGCAATTAGGGACTAAAAAGGGTGTTACAGTGAATAAGAAAGATGAAAGAGGGTGTTCGTATTTGAGAAAATAAGGCGACACTGTTGGTTGCCCAGGGATAAGACAAGAGGAAGGAATAGAATATGATTGAGGTTTTTGCTCATGTGGCCGAAGGGATTAAGCCATCAGGATCTTTTTGGCCTTCTGCTTCTTAATATGGGATCAAAAGTTTCTCAAATGATGTGGAAAAGTGCCTTCTATATATGGCACAATTGATGAGGAGTGTAGGCCCATAACCTCAAGGTTTTGGTAGATCCTAAGTTCCCTAACAAGGTGTCGACAAGTTGTAAAAAGCTCATGATGGTTTACACCACAGCTCCTAGAGCGTGGTTGGCTAACATAATCTAAACTTCTTTATGAAGAGTGATACTGAATGAGGAGCCATGGACAAACTCTTTCATCAAGAAGGACAAGAATGATATGCATTTGGTGCAAGTTTAAGTAGATGATATTTTGTTGGTTCCTACAAAGAAGTCTTGGTGTGAAAATTTTGAGGCATTGATAAAGAGCAGAGTTCCCCAGATAATTTATGAAGAGCTCACCTTCATTCTTAGGATTACAGTCAAGCAAAAAGAAGAATGGTATTTTCCATAAGCCAGATAAGTATTTGTAGAAGATCCTGAAAAGTATTGATTTTGCTAGTGTGAAGATTGCGCAATACTCCAATAAGAGACCCAGAAAGCCTTTGACCAAGGATAAAAAGCTGCTGAGTGGATGTACACTGTATGATCCATGATTGGCTCCTTTATGTACATGACAGCTTCTAGGCCTGAGATTAATGTTTCAGTCTGTGCTTGTTCTAGTTTCAGTAACTCCAAAGACCACATCTTTCATTTTTGAAAGAGGATCTTTAGGAACCTCAAAGGCAAGAACCAAAATGGGCCTTTGGTATCCTAGAGTGTCATCATTTGACCTGGAAGCATACTCAGATAGTGATTATGCTGGAGCAAATCTTGACAGAAAATCCACAACAAGAGGTTGTCAATTTCATGGCAGTGCAAGAAGCAAACAATTATGACTACTTCTACTACATAGGCAGAGTATGTTGCTGCTGCCAACTATTGTGGGCAAGTATTGTGGATTTAGAATCAAATGTTTTTTTTTTTAAACCCTAATGTAGTTCAATTTTTTGAACATAAAGATCTACATTAGATAATGAAAGCCACAATATGCATGTAAAAAGAAATCCAGTGTTTTCACTCCAAAATAAAGCATATTAAATAGGGCACCACGTCATTAGGAGGCTTATGAAAAAGCTTATCCTGTGCGGAAAATTCACACTGATGACATTATCTGATCTTTTTACTAAAGGCTTTGGATTAGTAGGTTTAATTTCTTGATTGTTAACATTGACATGCTCAACCTATAGCTGCATTAGTTCAGGTAAGGCAAGATGGTGATTTCAGAGTTGTTGTACAGTTTGTAGATGAATTTGTCTATAGCTGCATTGGTTGAGGAGAGGTTCATATGTTGGATGGACAACAGTTCTTAACTTTTATTCATGGGTTATGCATAAATATGGATCCTCATGAATTCTCACATGTCTATCTAGTCTTTTCTAGTGTGCTTGTGAAGAATAGAGGCATGTTGTTGTATAATTATTGAAGACAGAGTTAGTACTGTTAGTACAACAAGTTAATACTGCTAAGCTTAGTTAATACTGCTGAAGAAACTTTGTGCTGCTAAAACAAAAGTTAATACTGCTAGGCTTGGTTAGTGCTCAAAAGTGTTTAACAATGGTTTTGATGCTTAGATTGGGTTAAAGATGCAGTTTGGATTGGATTTGAGGGTACTAAATGGAAACTAACAAGTTAGTACTGCCAGGCAAAGTTGGTGCTGCCAGGCATAAAGTTAGTGCTGCCAGGCAAAAGTTTATGCTGCTTGTTACCGTTACTACTGTTTGAGAGCATAACAAATTTTCATTAATTAATTATAACCGTTGAGAGAGTTCCCCAACAACATCTTGAAAGGGTCTATGAATTGGATCTTTATCTTGATCTTTCTTTCTATAATACTCTTTCTTTAAGATAAAGATTCAAGTTTATTCAGTCGGTCATCTCAAACCCTAAAGCACATCTCTATAAAATCTCAATTAACTTTTCTAAACCCTCATATTCTCCCAATCGATCATATCCTACACCTCACTCCAACTTTTCAAAACATCTATGGCTGATTTGGAATTTGTCTATCAACACAACATGGTCGCGTGTTTGGAGAAAACAGCAGGAAATTCAGAATTTCATGAGATAGTGGACTTTCTTACACCAAAGTTTTAATTACATCATGCTCTGCACGGAAGTCTACTATCTATAGGCCTTATATTGAACAGTTTTGGAACACTGCTAGTTCCCAAACAGATAATGATGAGAAGCAAATTCATGCTACTGTTGATAGCAAGGCAGTAGTAGTTACTAAAGCATCAATAAGAAGTTCCTTCTTCTCAATGATGCTGATGGTACTGCTTGCCTCACAAATGAAGCTATTTTTCAAAACCTTGCATTGATGGGGTATGAGGGTGAACTTAATAAACTAACTTTTCAAATAAGCCCCTCTTTGCTCCTCAATAGAAGTACTGATACATACCATCTTCATTGCCCTACGTTTCAAATCCTACAAGCTGAATGAGTTTTTCTCAACCAAATATTCTTAAGCTGTTATATGTTTGGCAACAAATCAAAAGTTTAACTGTTTCCAAACTATTTGTTTGAGATTGTATGTTGAGGAACATAGAATAATCCTAAAAAGAAATTTCTTATTATCCAAGATGCTTTAATTGGTGCATTTTGAATATAATCAAATGAGCTTGGTGAACCTGTGTAATAAATGTTTATAAGATTACACCAGATCACACGCTACAAAAAAAAGTTTTCTCAACCATGTCGAGAAAAGACTAAAATTTTTCAGGAAGAATACGCCCTATTAGTTTGTCTAATCTTTGGCATCTGCAGAAGTAAAGGAGGGTGAAGGTTCAGAACAACCCACTGAACCCCAACCAACACCTTCTCCTACTCAACCTAGTGTAGGAGACCAACCCTATGTCACAGAATCATCATCTGGACATGACAATACCCATAGCCATAGCATGAACCTATGGCTCTGGTGGAAATAAAGGGATCAGGTTTAAGTTATCCACATGATAGTCCCCTCATGCCGGCGTGGTAACACATATGAAAAGACTGGGTGGCGTGAATCGAGAGGATTTTACGCATTGCAGCTAACCGTTATCAAACAGGGTTCTTGCTTCTTGGAGACTGCTAAGGATGAGCAGCTGCAATAGATCTTAAATTGAAAAACTAAATCAAAATCTGAGATAGAAAGTCAAGCCCAAGTATCCTCACACCACAAGCAAGGTTAAAAATATGAAAAGTTATATATGTTAAGAAAAGTGGGTGAAAGAAGGAGCCTGTATCCAAACAAGGGAGGAAAAGTACCAAACCAGGACCTACCTTGGATGCCTTTGATGATCCTGATGCTGATTTAGCCCATGGTATGGACTATATGGACACAGAGGAAGCTCTTGTGACCGGAGAGGGAGGCAAAGGTAAAAGAGCACCGAGGACTAAATGTGCGACACATGATACAAAGGTTTTAGAAAAGGAGTGAAGCAATGAAGACACCAGTTAAACTGCTGGTAAATAGAGTCTTAGTACTCATTACCATGTAGTATTGCCAGCAGACAAAAAGTTAGTACCGCTACTCCAATGACTCCTCCTACTACAACAAGTGTCTTTGAAGATGAAGATATTTTTCTTGCTGATGCTCTGGTAATGTTAAGTGATAAGGCAAAGCTTAAAGGAGTTGAAATCAAAGAAAAGAAAGATGCTGAAAGACCTGCAATATCTGTTTTGACCTTGAAGCCACTTCCAATTATTGATCCTAAAGACAAAGGCAAAGTGGTTCTTGTTAGGAATTTTGTATAACAGACTTAATTCTGTTAGTATTATAGTTAGTTCTGCTAGTATAATAGTTAGTACTGGTAGAAGGTTTATCATAGTTAGTACTGGCAGTATTAAATAGTTAATACTGTTTATGTAATAGTTAAGTCTGCTTACGCAGAAATTAGTTAGAGTTAAAGATATGCATGAGATATCTTAGGAAAAGATTATGTAGAACCCATTATCTTTAGACGCATTTTTTGTAAAGCCCATTAGGGTTTCCTTAGCTACTAAAAGGAACCCTAGCATATTAGTAATATAGACCTCTACAGACGATCATATAGATCGATAGTAATCATAAGAGATTATAATCTGTAACTTAGGCAGAGTTCACAGTTCAATATAAAAGTGTTTTGATTGTGTTCTTATTTACATTGTTGATTAAATTCCGCGTAATCAATAGTGGTTAATCATTGTTTCATCATTGTTACTTTGGATTTATCTAAGGCAACAAATCATTTACAAGTTAAAGGTTAAGATCTATTAAGCAAAGGGATCCTACAAGTGGTATCAGAGCTTGTGAGGAAACTCTGAAAAAGAAGAACTTCTTGTGAATAAGAAACGCATACAATCACTAGAGGTATCAAGATACTCCTTCCACCAACAACACTGCTATGAAGAAGCCCTCCTCTTTAAGAAGGGAAATATCGATATCTAGAAGTATATAGATGAGACACTACATTTGTCACACATATCATAATCTGTAGAGATTTATTGTCATGAGAATCTGGAAATCAGCTACACCTTCAGGAGAACAATCTAGTCCCGCGTACCTGTTCCTAAAGACTACCAAACAATTGGCTGCAAGAAGGAAATTCAAGAAAGGATTACGAGCATCGTGCTCTCAGCAATACCTGATAGTACCTCCTGAAGTTACACAATGTTCCGATGCTAAAATCTTTGTGGGCTGCAGCTATAATCTAATTTGGAGGTAATGAGGAATCCAAAAAGATGCAAAGAATAGTTCTAAAAACAATCAGATTTGAAAATTATTGCTTATACATCTAATAAAACATTAATAAGGCTTATGATAGATTTTAAAACTCAGAATCAACTATAAATTTCATAACCTATGTATCAAAGGAAACAATTAATCAAAGTTTATAAGAAGTCCTTTCTCTTCATTGGAGTCAAATCACTAATCAATAAGAAATAAGCCATAGATTGATGAAAGTGTATGGATGATGACCTCTACAACAATCTAAGGGTGTATGAAGATGAATTGAAAAGGTCTTCAGGTTCTAACTCTGCTTCTCAGAATTTGGCTTTTCTTTCCTCTGAGAATACTAACAGTACTAATGAAGTTAGTACTGGCAGTGGAGACTTTGGGGTTAATACTGCTAGTGGAATTAATCAAGTTCTATCTACTCCAAGTGCTCATGATATAGCTTACTCCTTTCTTGCTCAACCAACAACCAATCCTCAACTTGAGAATGAGGATTTTCAGCAGATGGATAGAGATGACTTAGAGGAATTAGATCTTCAATGGAAGGTGGCTATGTTGACTGTCAAAGTAAAGAAGTTCATTCAGAGGACAGGAAGAAATATGAACTTCAAAGATAAAACGACCTGTTTCTCTTGATAAGTCAAAGATTGAGTGCTACAACTGTCACAGAAAAGGGCATTTTGCTAGAGAATGTAGATCTGGAAGGATTCAAGGAAGAAGACCTTATGGTGACAGGAGCAATGCACAAACAACTGAATCTTCATCTCAGGCACTGGTGGCTCAAGACGGTCTAGGAGGCTATGACTGGAGCAATGATTTTGAAGTTGAACCAGTCAACTATGCTTTGATGGCAATCTCTTCATCAAACTCATCAAGTTCTTCTGATAGTGAGGTACAAAAATGTTCTAAATGTCTTGAATCATTTAAATGTCTTCAAAAGAACTATGATACTGAGAGAGAAAAGCATAACAAAGCCAAACTAGAAATTAGGGGTTATGAAATAGCCTTAGAGTCACTAGAAGCTAGAATTCTTGGACATGAAAAGAATGAATTAGCTTGGGGTGAGAGATATGAGTTTCAAAATTATGATCTTAAGTGTAGAGAAATAAAAATTAACAACTTAAATCTGGAATTAGAAAAGGTTGTTAAGGAAAGAGATGAATTGAAACTCAAGATTGAAAAATGGGAAGGGTCATCAAAGAATCTCACTAAGATACTCAATAGTCAGATGAGTACTCATGATAAAAATGGATTAGGGTTTGGCACACAAATGGATGATTTGAGTAATAAATCTGAAACTGATAGTGAGAACAGTTTGACTGTTTTTGAGGTAAGGTCTAGTGATGAAGAGAGCACACTAGCAAATAATAGGTTCACTAAAGCAAATGAGTATCATGTTGTTCCCCCTCCAATTACAGGGAACCCACTAACCCCAAGAGCTGATATATCATTTGCAGGACTAGATGAGTATGCTTTTAGAAATAAAATCATAGAGTCTAAGACAACTGAAACTAACAAGACTGTAGGTACCACAAATGAAGCAACTATAGTAAAACCTAAGTCTGTCAATGAAACAGTTGTGTCTAAGTCAAAGATTAATAGGGATGAAGTCATCATTGAGGATTGGACCTCAGATGATGAGGATGATGTGTGTGCTGCAAAACTGTTAGTTCTGTTAAGCCTAATGTGACTCAAGCTGTTAGGAGTCAAAGTGTGATAAAAGTGGTCAAAAACTTCCAAAAACAAGGATTGGGTTGTAAGAAAATACATAATCTAAAAGCTTGGTTTGTTTGTAACAGCATACCATTTGAAAAAGACTGTGATTTCTGTAAAAGTCCTATCACTATGGCTTTAAGATGTGGTCAATACTGGGGAAAGGGTAGTCAAACCAGTTATTTGGATTATTGGAAAAGGTTAAATCAACCAAAAACTTTTCAAAAATTGAAATACCCCTCATGCAAAAAGACCTTTAAACCCATCAGCAGTACTCATACCATAGCAGGTTTAGTTAATGATGATTAGATACAAATGTTAGTTAGTGTTAATTAGCTTACTTATTTAGGCCTGTTTATACTGTTAGGCCTATGTTAGTACTGCTAGGCCATTGGCCTCAAAAATAGCACAATCTAATAGTGTTATTAGACCAAATCACCCAAGATTGGACATTGTAAGACCAAAAGCCTCAAACTCACAATCCGAGCGGTTTCTTCAACCCAACCAGTTTATAGACCCAAAGACTTAAAACCTGATGTGAAAACTTTTGGGGTTAAAACATGACTACTGTTGGGACAAGGGCAGTAGTTAGTAAGGGTAAGGTGGAAAATGTCCTTAAGAAAGCTAAATGGGTATGGAGGCCAAAGATGAATTACCAGGATCATGTGTACAAATATAATGGCTCTTACATGCTCAAGAAGATTGAGTATGTAGACACAAAAGGGATTTTCAAGTCAGTATTGACTTGGATCCCTAAGAGATACTAATTCTCTTACCTTTTGTGCAGGGCAATCCAGAGATCTTGTTACAGGATCATGCCGTGGTAGATAGTGGTTGCTCTAGCCATATGACTGGCAACAAGCTTATCTTTAGGGACTATGAAGATTTCATGGAGGCTTGTGGCTTTTGGAAGTGTTCCAAGGAGGTAAACACTAATGGGTAAAGATTCTTATGTTGCAGGTTCATCAGGAAAAGATACAAGACCTACTCAGGAATACATACTGCTTCCACTACAACCTCATAAGACAAGGTTTCCAGTAAAGGATGTTGTTCAGGATGCACAAGCACAACCTTCTGAAAATGCTTCTCCAGACAAGGATATACAAGATTCAGAAGATGTTATTGATAAGGAAGGACAACATCAGAGGAGAAGGATGAACAAGTCTGCAAGATTGAACTATGGATAATGGTTATCGAGAATTGATTGCTAATGCTATGAATGATGAATCAAGACAAGCCTTTGAAGAAGAAAAGAGGAGAATTGCATCTCAAAAGAAGGCAGCTCAAGCTACCAGTACTAACCAACTTAGTACTGATATGCCATTTGTTAGTACTGATAGATCATTTGTTAGTACTGATAGGTCTAACAGACCCAATGTTAGTGTTGCTAGTACTTCCACACGTGCAAATGCTGATGAATCATCATTTTTCTATCTTGGAGGCAAAATATCTATTGATGCATCTACTCTCCCTAATGTTGATTTACCTATTGATCCAAATATGCCTGACTTAGAAGATACTTCTGATACTCTCCCAAATGATGAAATATCCAATGGAGCTTATGATGATGACGAAGATGTGGGTGCAACGGCTGATTTCAACAACATGGATAACACCATTGCTGTCAGTCCTATTCCCACACTCAGAATTCATAAGGATCATCCAAAAGGACAAATTCTAGGAGATCCTACATCAGCAGTTCAAACAAGAGGGAAGATTCAAAAGGCTTCTTCAGCACAACAAGCCTTAGTAAGTTACATTCACAAACAGAACAGAACAAACCACAAGGATCATCAGAACTATTTGTTTGCATGTTTTCTCTCTCAAGAAGAACCCAAGACTATATCACAAGCCTTAAAGGATGAAAGCTGGGTTGAAGCAATGCAAGAGGAATTGCTCTAGTTCAAGTTACAGCAGGTTTGGATACTTGTGGATTTGCCTTTTGGAAAGAAGGCAATTGGCACTAAGTGGGTTTTCAGAAACAAGAGAGATGAGAGAAGCATTGTTGTGAAGAATAAAGCTAGGCTTGTAGCTCAAGGTCATAGACAAGAAGAAGGAATAGACTATGATGAGGTTTTTGCACCTGTTGCTAGAATAGAGGCAATCAGCTGTATCTTAGTCCTTTGCATCATGATAAGGATTCTTGTCTATCAAATGGATGTTAAAAGTGCTTTTCTCTATGGCATAATTGAAGAAGAGGTTTATGTTCATCAACCTCTAGGCTTTGTTGATCCTGCTCATCCAAACAAAGTCTATAAGGTGGTTAAAGCTCTTTATGGTCTACATCAAGCTCCTAGAGCTTGGTATGAGACACTCTCTTCTTTCCTGTTAGAGAATGATTTTAGAAGAGGTACCATAGACAAAACCTTGTTTATCAAGAAGAATAAGAGTGACATTATGTTGGTCCAAGTCTATGTGGATGACATCATATTTGGCTCTACAAGAATCTTTTGTACTGAAATTTGCGAAGAATGCTATGCACAAATATGCCAGATGACTCGCTTGGAGAGCTTACATTCTTTTTGGGACTACAGGTGAAGCAACAACCTGATGGAATCTTCATTAGTCAAGACAAGTATGTAGCTGACATTCTCAAGAAGTTTGATTTTTGCTCCATCAAAACAGCTACTACTCTTATTGAGTCAAACAAATCCTTGGTTAAAGATGAAGATGGTGTAGAGGTAGATGTGCATGAATACCGATCAATGATTGGTTCCCTGATGTATTTGACTGCATCAAGGCCAGACATCATGTTTGTTGTCTGTGCCTGTGCAAGGTTTCAAGTCACTCCAAAAGCTTCCTATTTACATGCTGTAAAGAGGATCTTTAGATATCTCAAACATCAACCCAAAATAGGGTTATGGTATCATAGGGATTCCTCTTTTGAACTAGAAGCTTTCTCAGATAGTGATTATGCAGGAGCCAGCCTTGACAGGAAATCAACAACTGGTGGATGTTAATTTCTTGGTAGAAGACTCATATCTTGGCAATGCAAAAAGCAGACAATTATGGCAAATTCTACTACTAAGGCAGAATATGTTGCAGCTACTCATTGCTGTGGGCAAGTACTATGGATACAAAACCAACTGATGGATTATGGCTTTAACTTCATGAACACCAAAATCCATATTGACAATGAGAGCACCATATGTGTTGTCAAGAATCTAGTTTATCACTCAAGAACCAAGCACATTGAGATTCGACATCACTTCATAAGGGATTGTTATGAGAAGAGATTGATAGATGTTCTCAAGATTCACACTGACTCAAATGTTGCAGACCTTCTCACCAAAGGATTTGATGTTACCAGGTTTAACTTTTTGGTGGTCAGCATTGGAATGTTAAATCTGTAGTTACATTTGAGGGGAGGTTAAATTGTAAAGTTTGTACATACTAGTTTACATTAATACTGCTAGGGTATTAATGCTGGTAGATAGGTTATAGTTAGTTCAAGTTTATAGTATATTTTTCTTTTATTGCACAACGTTTTCAGGATCAGCATGATTTGAGGATGGATTAGAAGCAGTCCTTACAAATACAACTCATCTATGGTCTGTAAGTACTAAGTATTAGAGTTAATTCTGGTAGTCTACAAGTTAATTTTGGTAGATTACTTGTTAATTCTGTGGACTTAAGGTTAATTTTGGTAGTCTATACGTTAATACTGGTAGTCTCTATGTTAATTCTGGTAGACTATATTAGTACTGGTAGACTAATTTTAATACTGGTAGATGGACCGTTGGTGCTGGTGAGGAACATTGACTTTTCTTCTTTTAAAATTACCGTTAGATATTTTTTTACGACGCGTTACTTCAAACATAGGTTTTTCTATTTTGGATAATTACTGCACTTTCTTCAATAAAATATCTTTCTTTACTCTAAAGAAACTTCTTTTACACACGGTCCAATAAGAAACCTTGTTACTCATCGATAGAAACTCAATTCCCTCTCTTTACCAGCACTTAGTAATTCACTCTGCATCAACCCAGATATTAGATTTCCATTCTAACATCTCTGTTCATACAACGAGTCCAATGGTCCAATCTAAAGTACATTCATACAAGCCATAATATGGGTCACTTTCCTAAGATACCAAATGAAATGTGTTGGTTTTCACTGAGTAGTGGATTTCTAAAGTACATCTCTCAGGATGCCTTAACTCATAATCCTACTATCTATGACTCCCTAGTCAAACTGGCAAACTACCACAGTCAGAACACTTGCTAATGGGACTCATTAGTAGCATCTATAGACTCTAAAGAGTATACTATTATTGAGGCATCTGTCAGAAGTAAACTTCAATTGGCAGATGCAACAGGAATACATAATTGATACTGCTGCTGCATATACTGCTGGATAGCCACCTTGGGGTATGTTACTGAGAGGGTAAATTAACTTTTATTGGGAAAAAGAATTATTACACCCCAATGGAAATTTTTTATCCATCATATTTTACACTGCTTAACCCCAAATCTGGTAGATGGATCAATTTGGTAGTACTATTGCTACTGCATTAATCTGTATATCTAGCAATAGGGTTTATAATTTTTTAAAAATGATCTTTGATGGGATGGTTCATAACTTAGAGAGTAATTCAAAATTTATAATGTATCCACGGTTTTTACAAATCATTTTGGATATTACAACTGAAAATAAAGGAAGGTATTTAGCCCCAACTTTGACCAAAAAGCTTTTTGCAAACATACCAGGGGTTATGCATGATATTGTACCATTGCTGCCTCTATGATTGGCAGGGCAACTTGGATCAAGGTGAAGGCCAGCACAACCAGCTAACCCCATCCACCCCCTGTTGATCCAATACCATCCACATCTCAACCACCTCATCCATCACCACAACATCAATCACCACCTCATTCACCACTACATCATTCACCATATCAATCACCACCTCATTCACCACTACATCATTCACCACCTCAATCATCACCTCATCTTTCACCACCTAGGTCCTATGAAGCACCTCTTCCTAAAGGTAATACATCAGGAAGTGCTGAGGATAGTATGCAACTTAAAGAATTGTTAGTGCTTGTACCTACTTTGGTGACCAGGATTGAAGGACACCAAGCAGACACTAGGGAATGATGTGCTCAAATTGGTAAAGAAGGTAAAATCTCTAGAAACAGCTTTGAAGATGAAATCCAAGAAAGTACTCATATCTGAATCAGAGGATCAGGGGAGGAAAATTCAGGATATTGATGATGATCCTTTAGTTTCTTTGGTAAGGGAATCTATGAAAGAGAAGTCAACAGACTTTGTTACTCCTACAAAAGCTTCAGGGGAGGCTCAAGAAGAAGAAATTAGTCCTACAATCTTGGAGGCAGCTAAAATATTGTCAAAGGTTGCTTCTCAGGGTGTTAGCAAGGAAAAGTCAACTGATAAGGGCAAGAGATATAGGAGGAGAGCAAGGTCTATGGCTAAAAAGATTGATACTGGATCGGATGCTTAAGAAGAGATTAATACTGCTGAAGAAGAGATTAATACTGGCAGAGAAGAGGTTAATACTAGTATTGAAGAAGTTAATACTGGTAGTACTAAAGTTGATTCTGGTACTGCTAGTAAAAGGGGTCAAAGGGAAGGAAAGGCTCCAATAGTTGAAGAGGATATCCAGGCTACTCACAAAACTAAAGAACAAAAGAGACAAGAGGAAGCTAGATTAAAAGAGGCTATAAAGTTGCAAGCTCAACTAGATGAAGAAGTTGCAAAGCAGATTCATTTAGATAAAATGATAGCTCAAAGAATGGCAGAAGAGGAAGCTTTAACAGAACAACAAAAGAAAAGAAAAGCTTAAGTTCAATTTGAAGCTCAATTTTATACTGAAGAAGACTGGGATGCTATTAGAGCTAAGCTAGAAGCAAATGCAGAGTTGTCAAAAGATGTGTTGGGACAAGATTTGTCTGAACAAGATTTTTCAAAAAGAATGGTAGATATAGTGAATCAAAGAAAGAAACACTTTGCAGAGGAAAGAGCTAAGCAAAGAGAAATAAACCCAGGACTCAGTCATATTAAGAATCTATATGGTCCAAACTATCTTAAGAAATCAATGCACTTGGAAGCTTTCACATTAAAGAAAGTTTGACGAGTTAGTAAGAGATTAAAGAAGAGTATGATAAGTTAGTTCATATCATATTGATACTTTTGTCCCTTATAAATCTTGAAGCCACAAAGGCCAAATAAAAAGATATGGAGAAAGGAGCTTCAGGACAAAGACTTTGCAAAGAAATAAATGGATTTATGATAACGATTTCCAGCTATAAGAAGACAAAGTTACTGAAGTAAAAGTAAGAAGAGTCAGTAAAAAGAACGAGGAGAAAGAAAGAAGCAAAAGGCTAGAAAAGGTAAAAAGATGACAAGAGTGCCAAGAAGATTCAGAAACTGAATAAAGAGAAATCAGTAGAAGCTATGAATCCTACACCTTTGACTACAAAATCTGATAGATGTTGTAAATTGGAATATTTCAGCAAGGTCAAAGAAGATATATTATCAAATAATGATAAGCAAATTGAAGCTGATACAGTCCTAGAAATGAGCTTTGGAGCTAGGATTAAAGACAGTCCAAAAGAGGGCATATTAATAAGATGTACAGTTGGTAATTGCAGAAGTATGTGACCAAAGTAGGACTGAAGATGCTTATGACAGAGTGCTTTGTGGAGTGATTCTCAGACTATGTTTGGATCCACCTCTCAATGAAGAAGATATTTGGAGCTTAACCACTTCAAAAAAATATGGTTTGGCTGAACCTCCATTAACATTTTGGGCCAAAGACCTAACTTGATCATCTGCAAGGGGGATCGTCAGGAGACACCTCCATCAAATCATCCACATGAAGGCGGTAGGAGTCAATAATCTTCTGGAGGTAAGGTACTGCTTGGTAAAGATCTCTCGGTGTTTATCTTTCCATGAATTCGACCCCTTAATATCCAAATTACTGGTCTCGGATAGCATAGCAGTAATTTCCTCCTCATTATTCCCTAGACTCAAACCTCCTAGCCAACCGGCAGTAAAACACAAGCTAATAGGAACAACCAAACTCTTTTGATATTCTACGCTAGTATGAAGCCTACTATTACGGCGAATGAACTCCTGACATTCTTGTGATGATCCATTCGGACCTGAGCCAGTAAGCCACAACGCTGTCTTCTCATTCTCTAAAATCGATTCCTCACCTCAATCATCTGTTAACTGTGTAGTCTTGGCTCGTTTAAACTCCTCAGTTTCTTAATCCTCTCTTCCTGATCTGAAACTGTTTGCCTCCAAACATCCCTCTTTTTCTCCATATCCTTCAAGTTGTTCATCAATTCTCTCTCTATCGGACAGCTAGAATGATCACTCTACAAATCAAGCAAGCATTATTCGATATACCCCTTCGTTACCCATTACTTCACTCTCTGATGTTGGGTTCTATAACGCTTAATTCCTATTACTGATGTTTCACTGGTTTCACCAAATTAACATTTTCAATGTTCCGCTTCGATGGGTCTACTCTTTAAAGTCACCTTGTGCCAGTACAAACATCGACCTATAAATGATAAGCACGCCTTGACCACCTCGTGACGTTAGACAAGCCGACTCATAGAACTCATCTTCGGCTGGCGGTAGCTAGGTGAGAAACCATACTCTCCACATTACAAGCCGAAGGAGAAAATACGGAGGTCTTTTTAAAGTCCCTATTCTGGCCAAACGGATGAGCAACGGTATCTTCATCATTTTATTCGAGTGACTGGAATGAAATGGAGTTGAGCACACATCCACAGAATAAGGTAAGGTAGTGTGTACGCTTCTCACATCATGGACTATTACTAAAGAATGTGAAGGATACGTAATCAACTTCAACATTCTCTTGGGTGTCGCCATTCTCGACATGCGCTGATGGTTGAATTGTGTTGACAGGAGGAGTAGGAATGCGAGTATTTTTGCTGAGGTCAACAACTTCCTTCTCGGCATTCGTTAGCCATAACACAACAGCTAGGAGGTATACGGCGAGTTAATGTCAGCTCGATGCTCGAACATCGAATACTAAAACATCGATCTCGAAACTCGAGTCCGAGCTCGAACAGTGCTTTATATTTCGAGCTCGAGATGACTCGTTATATTAACTCAGAGCTCGATATCGACATTCGAGCTCGATTATTTTCCACATTTCATGCTCGACTCGATAAATGACTCACCATATGAGCTCGACTCGACTCGATTTATGAGCTCGATTAAGGCCTCGCGGTTAACGGGCCGAGTATTATGAAACTCAAACTCGATCAAAAATATACTCGAGTAGTCGAGATCGAGTTGAATCGTTTTGATTGGAGTCAATTTCGAGTAGTTTACGAGTAGATTCTCGAGTAATCGAGAGTTGTCTCGATCTCGTTTACACCCCAAACCAGGCTGCTAGCATTCCTTGCGTATTCATTTAGGTGAGATTTTGTAGTCATTATTAAGAGGCTTTGGATTGATTGGTGTACTCTGCGTATCAACAAGGTCTCTCCATACTCCGAGGCAGAGGCCTCATTAGCTTTGTGGGCTATTTTTTTTGGGGGACCGCTGAACTCCCCTCCTCGGCATGCTTCAGCTGAACTTTAACACGAGCCCATTTCTCTTTCTTTTCTATGGCTTTGGCTATCTTAGCGTCTGGCTTCACAATTTAATCTCTGAGCAGGACTCTTTAGTTAGATTTAGATTCCCAGTAGCCTATGGGAGAGTGGTATGCGTTTGGGGGGGGTCATTGGTCATCAGGGATCGGATCACCTTTGCTCACAACGGTTTAATTCACATTGAGGAAGATTAAGAAATCGATCTATAGTATGCACTGCAAATAGAGAGAAAAAACCATGGTGTAAGACACAGAACACAAGATTAACGTCGACAGATGTCAGGATCCTATTTAGTTATGACTTATAGAACTAAGAGGTGGGGGGGGGTGAATAGATTTACGCCTTTTAAATTACAGGTATAGTTTGTATATAAAAAGTTAGGATTCGATTTTATGTCGATTTAATGTACTCACAATATGAAACAATCTAGTTAGTAAATAAATGTCAATAAGTAATAATGTAATTTGTAAGATAAGAGATAAGAGTTAGAATGTTATAACCATAAATAACTGGATTTTAGTGGTTCGGTAACGTAGCTACTACTTCGCCCTACAATACTCCTCGAGTACCCAAATCGAGATTTCTCTTCCACTATGTCAACAAAATCCCTTTAGGTGGGAGAAAACGTTTACAAGTAGTTTACTCTAGTTTCTGACACTATGCCAAATGTCGGTCCTAAATTTAGCTTGAAACCAATTACAACACGACTTGTATTTTGAGGCCTAAGATACTACCACATAACAAGATATCACTTCACCTAAACACTAAAACACAATCAACGATCTATCTATTACAACCAATCACACGAGTTATAACTGATTACCAAGATACACCATAATTGTACTCCGTTTCTTGAACACCAAATATGCTTTAATTATTATTGACTTGATGAAAAGAAGTATTCTTCTCTTTCAACTTGAGGATTCTAAGCTTGGAATCACATGGAAAACAAAAGCTTAGATTAATGATCAAAGGTTTGTAGTAGATGTTTAAACTAATTTAGTAAACTGAGAGAAGTGAGTGCAAAAGGTAAAATATCTGTGAGGAACAGTCATATTTATAGGCAAGCTGGGAGCGTTTTTACATTGCCGACCCCCTTAGCTCATAGGCCGACCCCCTTATTACTAAGGGGGCCGCCCTTACCTATAAGGATGTCGTCCATAGCAGGATGCTCCCATTTTTGTCTTTTCCAGTAGAGGTGTTTTCTAGATCAGTTTTATATTTTTTGTTGGTAATTTTTAAATTCTTATATTTTATTTGATTAAAAACATTTTCTAGTAAATAATTACCAAAAATGTTTTGTAGAAGTTTTTATATGTTTTTGTGACATTTTTTAAAAATGGTAAGGTTTTGAAAGAAAATTCTTTCGTTACATTATATAAATAAGCTTTTATTTATTCTTAACATTTAAGTGATTAATTTTTACGAATTGAAAATTTACGACTAAATTATTGTTTACGTTTAATTTTTTTACATAGAGAGTTTTTTTCATTTTATTGATTATCAAAAAGTAGGTAGTCGAAAAATATCAATAATCATTTTTAGCATTATTTCTTGACATTTCACTGTCCATTCCGGAATACACTTTAACGGAGTAAGACCCAACTCTCCGGGATGCCAAATCAAGCCTGTGGTAACATCCCTTACTATAACAAATGCAGAGGTGAAGGAAGAAGAAGAATGAATCACATGTTCGGCCAGGCGATCAGCGTCACACTCGTTATAGTTGGTTGGGAAATCATCATGAACATCTGTATCAGTGTGTCTCCATGGCATAGCATTCGGAATCGCTCGTCAGTCTATCAAGAAGAACTTCTTCTTCCAACCCTTCAGACTTAAAGTGATCTCCCTAAAACATTTTTTAGAACGTACCCCAGTTTTGTCCTCAAATTAAAACTAGTGACCTTGCTTACACAACTTGTAAAATACCTGAAACAAGGAATCCGTCGTGTTGATATCTAAGCTTCGGCAACGGATCTTGAACATGATCACTCTGTTACACTAACTGGGAAACGTGCACCCCAAAGTGCTTGATCACGACAAGGAAAAAAGTAGAGAAATGAATCCTTAAGCCACCTTGTTCGAGCTGTTCAATATATATCCCAATAAAGTTCGGAGAAAGTTATCCATTAGTTTTCACGTCCACAACATCAATAGTAGCAACAAATCACAAAATTCAAAAAAGGGACCGAAACCACGAACATTGCACCACTCAATCCAATTTTCCACCTTATGGTTCAAGCTTTTTTAAGTAGCCCACTGGACGATTCACCAATGGAATGGTCGAACTGTCGCTGATTTCATTGGTTAGTTTATCTCTTGAAACAGACTAGAAAACCAACATTATATTCATCTGCATACTCTAAACACCATGGGCCAATCACCACTTCTTTTGTTAATAGGACCCAGCAATATATACTTTGACTTTTAAAACTAAACAAGTACAACAAAATAAAAAGGTTCTATAACACATACATATTGTGCAACACAATATTTGGGGATCGAGTTTCAAAGACCATATCAAGAGGTATACCAAGAGTTAACAAAGAACAACCTAAAAAAATTTCCGGCCAATGGAGGTGTTGAAGATGGAGGTGGATTGTATTAGTGATGTGTGTGTTCTTAAAGATTAAGGCGAGATATATGAAAGAGGGGTTTTAATATTACAAATTCAGGATTGGGGATTTTTATTTTGGTCGAATTTAAATGGATGCTAATTTTGTTTTGGCTCAGATTTGGGAAAAAAATGACGAGTAAAAGAAAATAAGATAAAAAAGACATTTTTTTATGTTTTGGCTCAAATCTGAAAAATGTTGATGATGGTAAAGTGTTCTTGATATTTTATATAAAGAAAAATATAAATTCAAAGAAAAAATAGAGAAGGTTGAAGACAAGGGTATTTCAGTCATTTTAGTTCGACCAAGGACCAAAAGTGAAACCAAACCTTCGCCACATGAACGTTTTTTGCAATTTCGATACTCGACGGACCAAACGTGCAATTTGGCCAAACCACAAGGACCATTTTTGCAATTCTCTCGTAGAAGTATAGACATGCATATCAAATTTCGAAATGACCACAACTTGCGAACTTTCCGGAGCCAATTCCCCAGGCTCACTTACGGACATAACTAAAAGAACACTAAAGACGAAGTAGAGAGAATTGCAAAAATGGTCCTTGTGGTTTGACCAAATTGCAGATTTGGTCCGTCGAATTTCGAAATTGCAAAAACAGTCCGTATTTTGAAGGTTTGGTTCCACTTTTGGTCCTTGGTCGAACTAAAATGACTAAAATACCCCTCTTAACAGACGGTTTTTGTAAAAGAATGGAGGGGTATTTTAGTCATTTTAGTTCGACCAAGGACCAAAAGTGGAACCAAACCTTCAAAATACGAACTGTTTTTGCAATTTCGAAATTCGACGGACCAAATCTGCAATTTGACCAAACCACAAGGACCATTTTTGCAATTTACTCGACGAAGTATAAACAAATAAAATATAGAGCAAGACACACCTTGAAGTGATCGAATGAACTTAGCGTTATGAAAATGATCAGAGTGAATAAACGAAGTAGTGGATGTGTGTGTGAAAAGAAATGATGAGAGGATATGTATATACTACTCACCCTCATAAAAAGGAAACGTCGTACTGTGTAAGGAACACGGGTTATGATCTAGAAGCAACATACGAGCCCGTTACGCACCTCCACAAGAGTGAGCGCTTAACAACGAATTAGGATATTACTTTCTCTCATTCGGTTGTGTATTCCTCTTGAGTGTTGCATCATCAGTTTTTAACTAATAATACAACACTGAGGGACATGTTTACGTATGTGCCGGACACCGTGTGTCGGACGATACTATGACTGGTGAAATTAACCGGACCCCACATCAAGACACGGTTAGATAACGACGTGACATAATCAGAAAATGACATAGGTCAGGTCCCTATCTAGCAGGTATTGTCCTCATCTAAAAGGCTAAAGCCTGACACCCCGGCTGACACGCTGCCCAAGCATCTCGAAAGCACTAAACTGACAAGGGGCCCATCTGCCAACCATGTTTCACGTGTCAGTTCAACGCACACGACGTCATCACCAGGTACATCTTTGAGGTAGTATAAATACCCCAAAGACATTTATTGCATTCTCAATTAATTTTCTGACAACTATAGCATTTACTCACTTATTTCACACATACCATCCGCTCATTCTCACGCCGGAGCTTGGTCCTAGGGTCACACCTGGGGCGAGGCTAACGCGTGTTTATTTCTTGTGTGCAGGAACTTCAAACCACCAGCGACTGAAGGGATCAACAAAGTACCCGAAAGTCGGTGAGCAGAATTTTACTTCAACAAGTAACATAAATTTATAAAGTTACAAACGCCTTTGTTTTGTTTTAGATATGTTTTGATCCGTTAAAACTCCGAAATGATAGTTTATCTTGAGACAAACATTGACTTTAAAGTAGAAAAAGTAATTTCCGATTACAGTAGAACCTATCAAGTAACGTGATATCTCACCGGTCATCTAATTAAATGAAATCTCTACTACTTATAAAGAAGAGTAAACTACACCATTCGTCCTTGTGGTTTGCGTTGACCGCAACCTATTGTCCTTTGACTGAAAAAAAATGCACCGTCCGTCCTTAAATGGAAAACGTTTTCTGTCGTTGGTCCCTCACTCTAACAGCCCTTATTAACAGCTGTTAAGTCACTCCACTAGACATCCAAATGAGGGTATAATGGTAAATTGTCTATTTTTTTCTTTTTCATTTAAAAACTAACAAATTAAAAATAATATTAAAACTCTACCTACCTCTTCCACACACACATACTTTATCATTATTATTTCTGGGTTTTATTCATCAACATCCCATAGCCCCACAAACCACAATTAAACTTAGCTTCATCCCACTCCACACTTTCATTTATAGCATTTATACAATAACATATTAAAAACCAACCACACTCCACTGTAATATAAAAGATCTTTCTTTATCATCTAAACCATTAAACACCAGTTTTGAATTGGAAAAAAAGACCACCATCAGGTGGTGTGTGTGGATCTATCTCCTGCTGTGTCTCTCTTTTTCTATGGGCTTGGAAAAATGAAGTGTGGATTAAAAATTAGAAAAAGACCACTTTTGAATTTAATTCTTAACCATGAGTTTTAATTCGAGGGTTTTAGTGATATAAAATTGAATTGGGGGTTTTAACTGATGTAGTTTATCTAGTAACTATGATATGTAAAAGTTAACTGGTGGTGGTGATTTTGCTTCTATTGTTGAAAACCTTACAAAAATCCCATTTTCTTAAAATCCTTACCATCAAGCCCAAGTATATGAAGCAGCGGCGGTGACGGTGGTGGATCGGTGGCGGGTATGTGTGGAGGTTGCAGGTTTAGGTGGAGTTGACGGGCGTAGGTGGTGGTGATGGTTGTAGTTTTGAATTAAAAATAGTGTTATTGTTTTTTTAAATTAAAACTTTTAGCATAAAAGAGAGATTGTTCTTGAAGATTTTAGGAGAAAAGAACCATTGTTCTTGAATTAAAAACATGGATTAGATGTCCAGTTGGGTTCGGCGATTTTAGCATAAAGGAGTATGATTTTACATTGATTAAAGATTTGAGAGAAGATTAATAAGTTAGAAGATTTGATTTATTAAAGCTTTATACCTATATCTTGGATTTTTGTTTGATATAATACGGCTCTGAACAAATAGGTTCGATGTTAAATATGTACGGTTTTGAACAGTTGGGGTTGTTAGATGTAATATGATTTTTGTTTTAATTTTCATGGTTTTGAATATATGTGATTTTTGTTGGATAATATTATGGACATAAGAGAAAGATAGTGTAAGATTTTGATGGTGAGTAATTTGTTTTTGAATTGGGTATTTTAATTTGATAATAAATGTGGTAGATTTTGATGGTGAATGTGAAAATGGTTATGGTGCTAAAATGGTAGTTGGTGGCTATAGTTTGAAAAGATGTTAAGGAAGAAGATGAAGCTAAGGAAGGAGATGAAGTACCGACGGACGATGCATTTTTTTGGGTCAAAGGACGATAGGCTGCGGTCAACGCAAACCATAAAGACGAACGATGTAGTTTACTCTGTAAAGAATATATCTTTTTTATTAAAACTTTAATCTTAAAACTTAAATTAATTTAGTTTGTCAAATTACCCTTAAGCACCCTTTAATACACCTTAAACTTTATCATTTCTAAACTTGATAACTTTTCAAACATATATGCTATATTAATTTTAAAAAACACACACTTTGTATTTAAAAAAAATACACGTTTTGCATCAATGGTCGAACCACAGTCATGATTTCACAAATATAATTATTTGCCGCTATACAAAGGCTTTAAAAAAAGTTTAAAAAAATATAAATATGTCGGTATTTTACTATCTTATGGAAAAAAGAAAAAAACATTATCCTAGTATTTTGTATGTGTTTAAGTGTTTAACTAAGAGTTAACTACATTTTTGGTCCTTATGGTTTACTGGGTATAACACTTTTGGTCCAAAACGTTTTTTTGTAACGGATCTTGTCCGATTTTACTCGACCCGTAACACTTTTGGTCCAATTTGGGTCCACTTTTGGTCCTTGTGGTTTGTCGGATATAACACTTTTAGTCCAAAAATGGACTAAAAGTGTTACGGGTCGAGTAAAATCGGACAAGATCCGTTAAAAAAAAACGTTTTAGACCAAAAGTGTTATACCCGATAAACCATAAGGACCAAAAATATAGTTAACTTTATAACTAATGACTTACCAAAGAAAGAAAGAAAGCATAAGCGCGTGAAACCAAACCAAAAAACAAAAATTACAAACCAACCACCATTCACCACTGCTGCACTACAGATTCTCACTTTAACATAACATACTTTAAACAACAAATGATCACCAAACTCAAAAACAATAACATCTTCACCATGAACACCAAAAAAACCATAACACAAACACTTATAATATTATTCTTCCTAGCTCAATCCATCTCAAGCAACAATGACTGCAGTCCATCATATTGCAGCCCGACCGGGCCTCAAGTCCGGTTTCCTTTTCGTCTAGTAGACCGACAACTTTCTAAGTGTGGATTCCCTGGTTTTGATCTGTCATGTAACAAAAAGAATCAAACTGTTCTTAAACTTCCATCTAACCGATCTTACGTTGTGAAACATATATCCTATGGCTCGCAGGTTTTTATCTAGCTAGCTTTTTTGTTCTGGTTTGATATGTTATGTAGTGTGAATGATCACGTGTTGTAGTATATTATAAGGTGATAACCTAGATTTATTTGTTAGCAAATTATGAAACTGAATACATTTAAGCTAGGAAAGTAATGAATAAAAGTGGTTGCTAATTTGTTAAGCAACCTAAACTAGAAAACTAGATCACTCATGATCACTGGTTTGTTTTAGTGATTAAAGTTGTTATTAAATTGTTATGCACTTCATTAGATTCAAACTCGATATACAAACCTAAACTAGATAACCAAATCAATCCTAGTTAATGTAACAGTTTTGTTTTAATGATTGAAGTTGTTGCCATTGCTTTTTATGCATTTCGTTGTTTAGGACCTTTAATCATTTGGTTAATCGGCATATAATAGCACGTATTTTACCATTTGAGCATTAATCAGATTTGAACTCAAAAAAGTCTCACTAATACCATCGAAACTTTATTTGAAATGATCTGATATCAGACAACTTGGACCATTTTTTTCGTTTCAAAAATTCACGTCATGTGACACATGTACATGTCATGTCACTTCTTTTAGAGCGTTAGGTTCCATGTCAGCCCCTAATACACACCGTTAGGTTGTCTTCCCTAATAAAAACACATATAACCCTAACACTAACGCATACAACCTAACGGTGTGTATTAGGGGCTGACATGGTACCTAACGCTCTAAGAAGGGATATATTATGACTGTACCATGTGTTCATGACGTGAACTTTTTGTATGAAAAATTGGTCAAGTTGCTAATATTGGATCAGTTCATTTAAGTTCGACTGGTGGTTATGTGAAGACTTTTGGAGTTCATATATGATAATGGGTCAAATGAGAAAGTACGTTGCTATTATATGCCATTAACCCTTAAACTTACTATATAAACATAAACTAGCAAACTAAATTGAACGCATTTCATCATGTTTAAGTTATGAACCTAAAAGACTAGTACACTGAATCGATCTTAATTAATGTGTCACAGATGATTGACATCGAGCCTAACTTCTGCGGGCCTGAAAAACTCACGGTGACCACATTAACCAACACGCCGTTTGATTTCAGTATATCGGATGCCTACACTTTTTACAACTGTTCAACACAAATCTCAGGGTTTACATCTCAGACTGCACCTATGCTACCATTTCCTTGTTTAGGAAGTGCGAATTATTCAGTGTTTGCTTTGAAAACCTTATGGATTCCGCTTGTGGATATACCAGCAAGCTGTAAGGATTTTAGAACTATTTCGGTACCAGTCAGGAGGTATGGTGATATAAGGAAGGAGTTGACATTGATGTGGTTTAGGCCTTTTTGTAAATCTTGTGAAGAGGATGGTAAAACATGTGGATTCAAGAGTGATGATGGAGAGACAAGTTGCATTGGTTCTTCTAACCGCGGTTAGTTTTTCTTTATGCGAATATGCATTTACCTTTTCAACTCAGGTTCTTAGAGGGTGTTTGGAATTTGTTTATTAAAGTGATTATCCATTTCTATGGTGATTTTTTACCGCAAATATATAGTTTTAAGTCTTTATATGAAACTGATTAAATGTTTAGATGACCATATTACCGCAGATATATAGTTTTAAGTCTTGGATGAAACTGCATATCTACTTTTTAACCCATAAGCAATCCCAAACACCCTCTAAACATTTAGTACTATTTGATCGTATCCGTATATTCTAGTTTGTCAAACACTACAGATCATGCTCTGCCTTTACATGGAAAATGAGAGGATAATGGTCGATCTAATTTAATATTTTGTGCAAACAGATTCAGTCTTCATCCGCTAGCATTCAGTTAGACCTTATGGATTAAATCGTCGAATAGGGAAACTAAGCGCTGGTATACTATTTACATAATATGTGCTATGTGGTAGTCTTAACTGAATGCTATATTTTGCTTTTGATGCTGATCTTGTGCTAAAGTAATAAAACATTATGGCAATTTTAAACTTTGGGGCTATGTTTGTCATTTAGTACTACATAAATATCTTAGAAGTAGAAAAGTTTCTTTTTTTGAATATTTTTTTGTCAATTTTTGCTCCGATTAGCACCTTATGCAACATGCTTGATATAAAATAACTAAGGATTGTCTGTCATTAAGCAATGATTTTTTTCGTCGAGTAGTTTAAGATTCAATGTTAAGCCAACCCATGATTAATCTCAGTCCTCAGAGGTACATGTCAACTGACGGTTAGAACTTTAGAAAGATAACTATTGAACTCTATTATCTATAGGATTTTAATATCCGAATTCAACTATAATGAAAAGTAACGATTTTAGATGCATAGGAGCCTTTGTATTGTTTGCAGAATGCTCCCATGAATGATGCATAAAAGTCGTGTTAACTGTTATAATTTCTACTTGTTGGCTAACAAATACTGTATACATATGACTTTTGATGAGGGTTAAGAAACATATACAGTTTTGACTCTGACTTTTACTTTGACTTTGCAGTCAATGGTCCAAATATCAAGTCCTTACCTTTGAATATTCATATTTTTCTTTTTATAGTATAATGTTAGAGCATGAATTATAAAAAAAGGTGAAAGTTTTGCTTATGTTCAAGCAGAGTGAAGTCATTTCCTTTCCAATTGTTTCTTATCTGTATTTTTGTCAAATTGGGCGGGTAGGATTACAAGTCAACACGGGTCGGGCTATATATGATCACATAAAAGATACTATTTTTAATAATAATCAAACTATTTTGGGTACAATAATTTCAAAGTTCAATACTTAAAAAACACTTTGGTAGTTTGGTAACTTCGAATCCGGTTGACTCAGACACATTTGACCCATATCCGGTTATTTCTACGAGTTTGACCCGTTAGGCATAAACATGATCTGAAATGGGTCAAAGTTTTCATATGCACTTATTTAGCTGTTAATCTTTATTTACAGGTATTCCAAGGGGTTCCAGGTATGGGCTAATCGTAGGTATCGGTGTACCTGCATTGGTTTCCATCTTTGGGCTCATATGCTACGTTTTTAGCAAGACTAGAAACTATAATCACCGCCAAAGCATTGACCTCTTCTCTATAGCAATAACACCTCGGCCACCTTCAACAACCGGCCTAGACAGGCCGACAATCGAATCTTACCCAAAGATCTTATTGGGAGAAAGCTGTAAATTACCTAATGGTGATGCCACTTGCGCCATATGCCTTTCAGACTACAAACCTAAAGAGGAAGTGAGATCCATCCCGGAGTGTAATCACTATTTTCATGTGGATTGTATAGACACGTGGCTCAAGCTAAATGCAACTTGTCCGGTATGCAGAAATTCACCTGAGAGTTCATCGCTGGTTACACCTTGCTCTTCAATGTCCTCATATTCGTCAGATACTACAAATTCATCACACACAGCCAATCAGCAATAGAATTTTTGATACGTCGTTTGTGCATATATCAATGTATAAGAACAAGAGTTTTTACGTAACAGGGGTGTAGACTGTAGAGAAATTGGCGGAGTTCAACACATTTGATTCAATAGAATTTCATAGCATTCGGAAAATAAACATCATTGAGTATGCAGGTTCATGCAAGCTGCAAATGACTGATGAAATGATGACGTCAAATCTTGTAGCATCATGTTATTTCCTAGTCAACTTGAGATGTAATGAATGTGTCAAGATTTCATCTTCTAATCGCCACCACAGCATGATGAGCATAATCGTTCACAATTAATGTCTTACATCTTAGTTATGGGTTGAATTTGACCAAACCTATATATTGTCTTTGGGAACTAGTAAGTTGTTATTGATCAGTGCAGTTCTGTTTGTTAAAACGAAGACGTGGTGGGGCCACGTAGAGGTTAGGATAATATGATTCACATCGACACTATAAATTTACGGTTATCATTCATATTCAAACAACAACTTGAAATAAGTTTCATCACAAAAAGTACCTTGTGGCCTAATGTGGTGTCCTTGACACCTTTCCATGATGACAGTTTCTATGTAGGCGGTCGGTGGATATGCTGAAATTTGTTATTATGTGTGGCTTGTAACGTTTGTGGTCTTATGCTTGTTCATATGCATACAAACGGCATAAGAATTTATAGAGCTAGCTAATTGGACATAAAAAGGGAACTTACAAACGACGTAAGAATTTATTATGTGTTACTTGTAAAGTACGTCTGGGGTCCAATGCTTGTTTCTAAGTAGGCGGATAATGCTTGTTCATATATTGTAATCTGCAAAGATCAGGTGCGTAAACATGAAAAAAGAAATTATAAACAAGACATCACAAAACAATCAGTGAAGCTAATACTCTCACAATGGTGAGCAAACATAACAACCCTGTCACTATAAAGACCAAAAAAACCTCAGTATTATTGTTTATATTCTTATTTGAGTCCATCCGCGGCGAGGATGTCTGCAGTCCAACCTTCTGCAGCCCCGGTGGACCTCAAATTCGGTTCCCTTTCCGTCTTGTGGGCAGACAACCATCTCGATGTGGATTTTCCGGATTTGATCTCACATGTAACGGAAAGAATCAAACCATCCTCAAGCTTCCGTCATCTCGATCACTCATCGTCACTCAGATTTCCTACATAGCACAGGTGTTTATTCATATAGCTTTTGGTTATAGTTTATTTTCACATAAATGTAATGTACTTTTGTGATTTGTTCAGTTTAGTTATTGTACTATTTCTATGCACAAGATATAATGGATTTGTGTCCACCCCTAAAATTGGATTTCAAACATGATAATCTTTAGATAAAATGTTAAAATTATGTATGAAATTGTGTTTTCTTAACAAACGCAATAACCATTTATATAACTATATAATTTACTTTGTTCAGTGATTGAAGCAGTTGATGCATCTCATAGTATTTACGTTCTCTATATATATTAAGTATTAACTTAAACTAGAAAAAGTAAATCTGTACTATTTAACATGTTTAACAGGAGTTCAACTTCGATCCTGACTTCTGTGGGCCAGCGAAACTCTCCGGAATCAAACTAGTATCTACACCGTTCGAAGATAATTGGTTAGAGAGCTATACTTTTTTTAACTGTTCATCAGAAGATGCAGGGTTCACATTACCTATTGGGCCGACAATTACTAATTTCCCTTGTTTAGGAAGTGTGAATCATTCGGTGTTTGCTATGCAAACATCACTGGTTTCGCATGCAGGTGTACCTAAGAGTTGCAAGGAAATTACCAAGATTATGGTACCGACTTTGGGGTCCTATGGTTATATAACGAATGAGTTGACATTGACATGGTTTAAGCCTTATTGTGTATCTTGCGAAGCTGTAGGTAAACCTTGTCGATACAATAGTGATAATGGAAGCACTACTTGTACTGAATCTTCTTCCAAAGGCGAGTTCAAGAGTTTTAAATATAACTTGGCAGATTGAGCATAAATATAACTTTCCCTCAGTTGTTGCTTTTTGTTTATAGGTGGTATTTCGAGTCTAAGCATAGGTATTCCCGGACTAGTATTCCTCGGTGTTCTCCTATGCTGCTGCATTTCTAGCAAGGGCAGGCACTATAATCAGAGGCAGAGTCAAGGCATCAACCTTCTTCCTACAGCAGTCTCTCGTCAACCACCTTCAACAACCGGCCTAGATAGGCCCACAGTCGAGTCCTACCCAAAGACCGTATGGGGAGAAAGTTATGAATTACACAAAGATAATGGCACTTGCGCCATATGCCTTTCAGACTACAAGACTAAAGATGCAGTGAGGACTATCCCGGAGTGTAATCACTATTTTCATGTGGACTGTGTAGATGAGTGGCTCAAGTTAAATGCTACTTGCCCCGTATGCAGGAAATATCCTGCAAGTTCGTCATTGGTTACACCTAGCTCTACATTGTCATCAGGTTCCTCAAATCTTACAAATTCATCACACGCAACCACACAATTATAGAGTTTTCATGCATCATATTGTAAATGCTTATGTATAAGAACAAACATTTTACGTTGTAGGGTGTAGAGCCACTCATTTACGCTAAGCTAAGAGCCCTTTGGTTTTTGACTCGGCCATCCAGATATATATCAACTGAATACAATGAAAATGAAGTTATCATCATAGGCATATTAATATAAAAAACATACATTGATTAATACAAATAAGAATCAAATTTGATATACTATGAAGAAAAAAACTATAATACGGAGTATTTTATATTGACTAATGACAAAGACTAAGCGCGTAAAATGAAAAAAAACAAACAAGTAAATTACAAAACAATCAATGAAACCAATCACCACCCACCACCTCGTATAGTTAGTCAAAAGATTTCCATAATACTTAAACATGTGACCAAACACAACAACCATCGTCTCTATTGAAGACTAAAACAACACTTGTCTTATTTTTTTTTACTATACTATTCGAATCCATATCCGGCAAAGACGAAGTCTGCAGCCCGGCCTTCTGCAGCCTGACTGGACCTCAAGTCCGGTTCCCTTTTCGAATTGTGGACCGACAGCCATCTCAGTGTGGATTTCCTGGTTTTGATCTATCATGTAACAAAAAGAACCAAACCATCCTTAAGCTTCCATCATCCCGTTCGTTTATGGTCACAAGTATTTCATACACTGATCAGGTTTTTAATCTAGTTAACATGACAACTTTTGTTTATACTATTTGGTGCAAACAACGTATATATGGAATTATCCCTTTTATTTACTACATCTGTTTGTAACTCGTTAACCACACGACATAACCTGTTATATTAACTAACATGTGTAACAGGTGATTAACGTCGATCCTGACTTTTGTGGACCAGAGCGACTCGCCGCAATCAAAATAGCATATACACCGTTTGAATATACTTTTTATGAGAGCTATACGTTTTATAACTGTTCATCACAAAATGTATCGTCCGGGATTCCTACCATGCCAATGATTCCTTTTCCTTGTTTAGGAAGTGTAAATCATTCAGTGTTTGCTATAAAAACAGCATGGACTTGGGGAAAATATATACCGGAGAGTTGTAAGGAGATTACTTGGATTCGGATACCAAATAACGGGTATGGTGATATAAGGAGCTGGAGCGAGTTCTCGTTGAGGTGGTTTAAGCCTTTTTGCAGATATTGTGAAGTTAATGGCAAAACTTGTGGATTCAAGAATGATTATGGAGAAACTAATTGCATTGCTTCTTCGTCTTCTTCTTCAAATGATGGTGAGTTTTTTTTTTCTGTACATGATTTAATGCATAAGATATTACTGAAAACAACATTTTTAATAGTTTAGAGTTTAGACAGTCATTACTATCTATATAGAAAAAAATTAGTTTGAATTAATGTTAATTAGCCTGCGGTGTGTCATCGTTACTTTATACTTATATTTGATTTTTGTTTACAGGTGGTATTTCGAGGGGTGCTAAGTATGGGCTAAGCCTAGGTATCGGTATTCCTGGACTGGCATTCTTAATTGGTCTCGCTAACTACATTATTGGCAAGGTGGGGAACTATAATCAGGATCAACGTCAAAATATTGAGCTTCTTTCTAATGCAATCTCTCGACGACCACCTTCAACAACCGGCCTAGACAGTCCCACAATCGAGTCCTACCCAAAGACTGTATTGGGAGAAGATTGTGAACTACCCAAAGATCATGGCACTTGTGCCATATGCCTTTCAGACTACAAGCCTAAAGATGCAGTGAGGACTATTCCAGAGTGTAATCACTATTTTCATGCAGATTGTATAGACGAGTGGCTCAAGATAAATGTTACTTGTCCCATATGCAGGAAATCACCTCAAAGTTCGTCATTGGTTACACCGTGCTCTTCAGTGTCATCAAGTTCCTTAAATTCCACAAATTCATCACACACTACCACACAATAATAATAGAGTTTTGATACGTCGTATGTGTATATTTTTTCCGTGTAGGGTGTAAATAAAGAACAAATTGACTCTTATAGTTTTTTACTTTCAATTTTTTATCATTGTAAGTACTCTAAAATTTTATACCATAAGTGGGTCACTGAACTTGAGATTTTATTCCATTTTAAGTACTCTTTTGATATGACACATGAGTTTTCGACCGTTCTCACCGATTTCGTTTGTTTTCGACCGTTTTCTCCTGATTTCGCTCGATTTTGACAGTTTTCGACCATTTACGTTCGTTTTTGACCGCTTTACACTGATTTTGTCCCTTTTTGACCGATTTCATCCGTCTTCGACCGTTCTCCGAGTTTTTTACCGTTTACGACCGATTTCGTCCGTTTTTGACAGTTTTCGACCATTTACGTTCGTTTTCGACCGCTTTTGACTGATTTCGTCTGTTTTTGACCGATTTTGTTAGTTTTCAATCCTTTTCGTCCGTTTTCGACCGCTTTCGACCGATTTCGTCCGTTTTCAACCATTTTCGACCCTTTCCGGGTCGAAAAGTGTCGAAATCGTTCGAAATCAGACAAAATCGGTCGAAAACGGATGAAATCAGTAGAAAACGAACGTAAATGGTCGAAAACTATCGAAAACGGACGAAATCAGTTGAAAACGGTCGAAAACAAACGAAATCGGTGAAAACGGACGAAAATAGCGGAAACGCACGAAAACAGTCAAAAACGCATGTGTCATATCAAAAGAGTACTTAAAATGGTATAAAACCTCAAATACAGTGACCCACATATAGTATAAAATTTTAAAGTACTTAAAATGGTAAAAAATTACCAGATGTTTGTTTACATGTTAATACTAAAAAATATTTTTAATAGTCCGTTATGGCCTGATGGTTGTTAATATGCATATAAATGGCTTAATAAATTATAGAGCTAGCTAATTAGACAATGACAATTGGATAGAGATAGAAAATATAAAAGAAAATTCAATATTTTATGTCTTAGTTTACTTAAAGGTTAAGCTCATAAACATGAAAAAATCAAACAGACAAGAACTTACAAAATAAATAAATCGAATACTCTCACTGATTTTATAATTGAACTATGGTTAGCAAACATAACAACCCTGTTATTATGAACACCAAAAAAACATTAGTACTATTATGTTTTTCTTTCTATTTGAATCCATCTCTAGCAAGGATGTCTGCAGTCCAGCCTTCTACAGCCCGAGTGGACCTCAGATCCGGTTCCCTTTCCGTCTTGTGGACCGACAACCGTCTCATTTTGAACTTTCCGGTTTTATTCTCTTGTGTAACAGAAAAAAATTCATTTTAGTCATTGTAAATTTGTTATCTATATATTTGATTCATTGCTGAATAAATTTATGTCCCTACCTTGAAAATTGGATTTTTTGTCACTTCCATGAAAATTAGATTATGTATAAAATTTGGAGTGAATACAAAAGTCAAATTCTTGTAAATGACATGTACAGAAGTAAGTAAAATGACCTAAAACGTGACAAATGAAAAAAATGCCTTTGTTACTTTTATACAAAAAACCTTGATATTACCTGCACAATTGCTTCGTTCCAGTGATTGAAGTAGTTTGTTAGTATGTAATGCATCTCACCAGATTAGGTTTACTTTCCATATATTAACATAAACTAGGAAATATGAAGCTTAATGCTAGTTCATCTAGCGTGAAAGCAAGACGCAAACGCTCTATTTTTCATCCAACAAGCAGTAGATGAAATCATTTTCTCGAGAATATCAACAACTACCTCAGCAAAACAAGCATGATCAATTTTAAAAACAAAAGGATTAGTAAAGGTGATTGCTGCAAAACCGTAGTCTTTTAGACGGGATTTTGAAACTTCTTACATGAAAAACAATGAATAAGCTCAAGAGTATTTGGCGAATATTTCATCTGTTGTAAGCAAAATGCATTCTTATGGTGATCTAATAAGTGATGAAGTAATGGTGGAAAGGTACTAAGAAGTTTAGCACCTACCAACGGGCATTTGGTCCAATGGTATGGAGGTTTTACCCTCCTAGGCAATGTCTCATGTTCGAGTCTTGTCAAGGGCGATAGGGGTTTCCTCCCGCGTGTGTAAAGGGAAGGGTGCCATTGCCTTTTGGGCTGGACCCAACCTGGTTGTTTGGGCTCGCTACGCCTTCTGGGCTAGGGGCCATGTAGCCACAAATTGCCGTTCCAAAAAAAAAACTACAAGCATAAAGATGCAGTGAGGACTACGCTGGAGTGTAATCACTATTGTCATGCGGATTGTATAGACGAGTGGCTCAAGTTAAATGCTACTTGTCCGATATACAGGAAATCACCTGCAAGTTTGTCATTGGTTACACCTAGCTCTTCATTGTCATCAAGTTCCACAAATTCCAGAAATTCATCATACGCAACCACACAATAATAGACTTTTCATGCATCATATGTGTAAATGCTTATGTATAAGAACAAACATTTTACGTTTTGTAGGGTGTGGAGCCACTCATTTACGCTAAGCTAAGAGCCCTTTGGTTTTAACTCGGCCATCCGGCGATATCAAATGAATATAATGAAAATGAAGTTATCATCATAGGCATATTAATATAAAAAACATACATTGATTTATACAAACAAAAATCAAATTTGATATACTATGAAGAAAAAAACTATAATACTGATTTTTAATATTGACTAATGACAAAGACTAAGCGCGTAAAATGAGAAAAAACAAACAAGTAAATTACAAAACAAGCAATGAAACCAATCACGACCTCAGTATAGTATTCACAGATTCTATACTTAAACAATGTGACCAAACACAACAACCATGTCACTATGAAGACTAAAAAAACCTTAATCTTATTTTTATGCTTACTTGTTAAATCCATATCCGGCAAAGATGTCTGCAGCCCAAGCTACTGCAGCCCGACTGGACCTCAAGTCCGGTTCCCTTTTCGAATTGTGGGCCAACAGCCATCTCAGTGTGGATTTCCTGGTTTTGATCTATCATGTAATGGAAAGAACCAAACAATCCTCAAGCTTCCATCATCCCGTTCATTAATCGTCACAAGTATTTCATACACTGATCAGGTTTTTATTCTACTTAACATAACAACTTTTGTTTATACTATTTGGTGCAAACAACTTTTATTTTATTACATGTTTGTAACTCGTTAACCACACGACAGAACCTGTTATATTAACATGTGTAACAGGTGATTAACGTTGATCCTGACTTTTGTGGACCAGAGAGACTCGCTGGAATCCAAATAGCATATACGCCATTTCAATACACTTTATATGAGAGCTACACTTTTTTTAACTGTTCATCACATAATGTATCGTCCGGGTTTTCTACCATACCAAGGATTTATTTTCCTTGTTTAGGAAGTGTAAATTATTCAGTGTTGGCTATAAAAACAATATGGGTTTGGGAAGCAAATATACCGGAGAGTTGTAAGGAGATTACTAGGATTCGGATACCAAATAACGGGTATGGTGATATAAGGAGCTGGAGCGAGTTCACATTGACGTGGTTTAGGCCTTATTGCAGATATTGTGAGGTTAATGGTAAAACTTGTGGATTCAAGAATGATTATGGAGAAACTAATTGCATTGCTTCTTCTTCAAATGGTGAGTTTTTTTTTCTGTAAATGATTTAGCGCCTAAGATATTACAGAAAACAACATTTTTAAATAGTTTAGAGTTTAGACAGTCATTACTATCTATATAGAAAAAAAAAGTCTGAAATGTTAATTAGCCCTGCTGTGTTGTCCTATTTACATTTATACTTATGAATTGAATTTTTGGTTTACGCGGTGGTATTATCGAGGGGTGCTAAGTATGGGCTAAGCCTAGGTATCCAGTATTCCTTACTGGTATTCTTAATTTGGTCTCGTACTGTAACATTATTTGGCGAAGGTGGGGCTATAATCAGGATCAACGACAAAACATTGAGCTTCTTCTAATAGCAATCTTCTCGACGTCTCACCTTCAACAACGGCCAGACAGGCCCACAAACGAGTCCTACCCAAGGACCTAACTGGTAGAAGATTGTGAGACATCTACCCAAAGATATCATAGGCACTTGCGGGTTCCCTTATATGGGCCTTTCAAACTACAATGCCGAAATATGCAGTGAGGACTATTCCCTAGTGTCATCAACTATTATTCATCAGATTGATAACGAGTGCTCAAATAAAATGTTACTTGTCCTATGCAGAAAACAACCAAAGTTCGTCATTGGTTACACCGTGCTCTTTAGTGTCATCAAGTTCCTTAAATTCCACAAATTCATCACACACTACCACACAATAATAATAGAGTTTTGATACGTCGTATGTGTATATGTTTTTACCGTGTAGGGTGTAAATAAATTGGCAGATGGTTGTTTATATGTAAATATTACGAAATATTTGTAATAGTACGTTATGGCCTGATGATTGTTAATATGCATACAAGACAATGACAATCGGATAGAGATAAAAAAACATAAAAGAAACTTCAATATTTTATGTCTTAGTTTACTTAAAGGTTAAGCGCATATACATGAAAAAATCAAACGGACAAGAACTTACGAAATAATCAATGAAACAAATACTCTCACAGATTTAATACTTCAACTATGGTTAGCAAACATAACAACCCTGTTACTATGAACACCAAAAAAAAACTTTAGTACTATGTTATGGTTCGGATATGATTAAGACCAAGCAAAGCTCAGTGGGTAATCAATCCTCCAATCAACGAGGAAAGCTAGGATTTAGAATAGCCTTCGATGAGGATCGGTAATTGTTTGTAACAAGACAATGTTTAGAGAATCAAAGAGGAAGAAGATAATCAATTCATTCATCTGCTACAACTGCTTACAAGTATGTTTAACACAATAGAAAATTACATAAAAGACCTCCAAGTTATAGAAATGACATTTAGGGCCCCATACTTGAGTTATACACAGAACATACTATTATGTTTGTTCTTTTTATTTGAATCCATCTCTAGCAAATGTCTCAGTCCAGCCTTCTGCAGCCCGAGTAGACCTCGAATCCAGTTCCCTTTCCATCTTGTGCGTCTTGTGGACCGACAACCGTCTCATTATGAATCTTCCGGTTTTAATATCTCATGTAACAGAAAAAATATCGTTGTAGTTTTTGTAAATTTGTTTAACGCATATTTCATTCATTGCAGAAAAAAATTATGTCCCAACCCTGAAAATTGGATTTCGAAATGGTAATTTAACCTAAGAATTTTAGAATTATGTATTAAATTTGAGAAAACACAAAGTCGTCTTCTTATGAATGAGATTTACAAAGATACGTAAAATGACTAAAACGTGACAAATGAAAAATGCATTGTTACTTTATACAAATAACCCTTGATATTACTGTACAATTTGCTCGTTCAGTGATTGAAGCAGTTGTTAGTTTGTAATGCATCTCATCAGATCAGGTTTACTTTCCATATATTAATAATAAACTAGGAATACAAACTAATGCTAGTTGGCTAGTTAATGCGCGTAACAGGAGATTACAGTCAATACTGACTTCTGTGATGGGCTATATAAACTCGCCGGAATCAAACTAATATTTACACCGTTTGCATCTAGTTGGTTAGAGAGCTAACAACGGGATGACACTTGTGCCATATGCCTTTCAGACTACAAGCCTAAAGATGCAGTGAGGACGTACTATCCCGGAGTGTAATCACTATTTTCATGCGGATTTTATAGACGATAGTGGCTCAAGTTAAATGCTACTTGTCCAATATGCAGGAAATCACCTGCAAGTTCGTCATTAGTTACACCTAGCTCTTCATTGTCATCAGCTCCTCAAATTCCACGAATTGATCACACACAATCACACAATAATAGAGTTTGGATACATTATATGCGTAAATGTTTCTGTGTAAGAACAAAAGTTATACATTTGTAGGGTGTAGAGCCACGTACTCATTTACGCTAAGCTAAGAGCCCTTTGGCTTTTTGACTCGCCAATCCAGATATCAAATGAATACAATGAAATCAAAGTTATCTTTCTTAAGGCAGATTAACATATAAAACATACAATCATTACTTCATTAATTAGTTAAAAAAATGATATTTTATAAAGAAAAAACTCTATTATTATGATATGAATCATATTATTATCCTCGTATTTATTATTATCTAGTTAGTAAATAAGTATTAATATTATTATATTAGGTAGTCTATTTATTAATAATCAGGAACTAGGTTTTGATGCCCGCGCTTCGCTGCGGGGCGGTTTGTACACAACGTAAATGTAGCTAAGATACATATAAGGGCTGCCATTGCATTATTTAGCCAAATGTACAATTGGTAACACATAACGATACTTATAGCATAACACAAAATGTAAACAGTGACAGAGAACTCCGCATTTACATATGATGATTAGATCATGTTGCCATCTGCAACGTGAATATTTCTATTATTGATGTAGTTCTTGGATGTTAAAGCTATACACAGTTGTAATGTTCCTGCAAAAATGAAAATAATTGTTAAATGTTAAGAACTTAAGATAGATGAGAAATTCTGCATTTAGAATTTAGAGATATCAGTTATATGTACCTCACATTGCAGATCCAAGGAAAATAATTTTGACAGACATGTCGCAAAACGGTTTAGAAATAGTTAAGTGGGCTGTTTGGAAAATCAGGTTCGCCAGGAGGATTAAATGGGTCAACTTTGACCCAAGATTTGCACAATCCATAGAATAGCCTATTAGCGTATTTGACCACTAAAAAGCTAGGAGTTTTTTTTCTTCAGAATACAATAACCTATTAAACGCCTAAACTACAATAAGCTAGAATTCAATGAACAATCCATATTATAGTACCTTTTGGTATGAGTATAAATCAATCGTTTAATAAATAAAACAAAAATTATCTAGTAATGTCAAAAATTTATGCAACTATGCATAAGGCCTCTTTATACCAATATTTTAATTGTAATAACAGAAGCAAACCTGCACTTTGAGTCATTGTATCGAGTCTGCATTTAGGCATGCTTGATTCCATCCCCTAACTTTCATACTCTCCTCATTTCGATCCTCGAAGATGGTTAGTTCTTACGCACAACCGACTAGTTATAAACTAATTGACCGGACCATAAAACCCGGTACTAGACCGAACATTTGACCAAATCGGTTTTCGATATGGTCCGGTCCGGTTTTTAGAGCGTGCTCAGCCTTAGATATTAAGGAATGTAAATATAATTAACAGAACGCTATTAAAACATATGTTTAGACATAAAGTTAATTACAATTATAGTTATTTTGACGTTTTCTCTGAAGTATAAGATTATAGTAAAGAAAATGTTGTTTTGTTATGATTAGAAAAATGTTGTTTGTTTATGTAAAGCAAGCTTCCTCCCATCATCTATTGTTTGTTTTTTTCTTTCTCTTATAGCTAGCTTTCTGCATGCTTTATATAGCACATGAACTATCCATATGTCATAGTATATACCCCCCATGCTGCTAAAGTATTTTTATCTTATCAAATTTTAGTTACTCTACTATTATTCTTATATTTTACTTCTCTACACATTATACAGAAGCATGGGTTTTAATTTCTTACAACTGTTTGTTCATGGGGAAAGCCGAGTTGCAATGTTTCATAGTTGAAGATTAAAGCAAGCAATCCAAAGTAAAAGTTTATTCAGTTTTAACAGAAGGTTATTCCTTTTTGTTAAAACCTTAATAAGCAACCCCAAAGACCCTCGACGATCGGTGTTTAGAGATAACACTTATTGTAAGGTTGAATGTTTACCTAAGACCTTCAAATGGAGATCCGCATAGAAAAACCACTCTCGAGTACCATACGTCCGTATGCAAGACTCAAACTTTCTAGGATGTTTCTGCATATACAGATACTCTTATTTACACAATATTTAGAAAGTTTCTTACGGTGCTTGTGTTCATGCTATGAATGTTAGATATTAAAGTTGCCTGCTTTTTTCGTCATGCGGCACGAACTGACTGCTATTATGACTGGCTTTTCCATGGCATCGTAACTTTTTTGTCAAATTCAGCTGCCATTTCATTCCATCTGGTGCATCCTATTGTGTTTCCACTGTTGAAGGCATAGACTTAAAGTTAAAATGGTTGCATCTATGTGAAAGTTATTAGATAAGGTAATAATATTACTCTAGGTTTTAAATATAGATAACCCTCCGTATCACTCTACTTGTAGCAAGATCGCCACTACCTCTTATGAGTCGTCGGCGGCACCTAAGGAAATTAGAAAAAGTTGTCTTTAGCTGTCACTCAAACTAAACTTTCTCGAATTATCTTTAGAAGATGTGCCTTACTAATTTTCTAGAATGACGCTGATGACATCAAATAACGTCTATTTTATAGCATCATTTACCCCATGTAATTAAACCATTTTGTATAATTATTGCAAAGAATTGTTACTTAATCGTTCATATTTGAGAACTACAGTAATTATAGAGTACTTGGTGAAGTTATGCTAAAAGGAAAGCATTTTGGAGCATAAACGAAGAGATCAAGAAAGTCTACTGATTTGACAGCCAATACGCCGTATTATTCTAGACCTATACGACGTATCCAAGACTTTGACGAATCAAAAGACCATTGCCTGACTTTGAAGAATACGCCGTATCCACATCAACGATACGCCGTATATAATACTTTGGTCAACGAAGAAGAACAAGCTGGATTTACCCAATACGCCGTATCCATCAAGAAGATACGGCGTATCCGTGCCTACACTTCACAAGAAACCACGAAGACATAAAGACCAATACGCCGTATCCATGAGACCCCTATACGCCGTATTCACAATATAGTAATAAAATATTCTGGAAGATATCAAACATGGTCCTTACTCCAAGAAATCCCCAATACGCCGTATCCCACATTGCTCGATACGGCGTATCGACTAGTTTCCAGACCTTATAAATAGACGACCCAAAACTCAGTTTTAGGTATGCAAGTGAATCCCTAAACCACCAAGTCGACCAAGAGACGAATAAAGGAGCCTAGAAGGTCAGAAAAGAGCCTCAAGATCATAGGAAAACTCTTGTAATCTTCGCGCAACCGAATACGCGTTCGATTAAGGTTTCTTTATTTTAATCGTTCATATATCAAACCGTGTGTATTTTTACAATGACTATCGGCTGATACCTTTAGGTATCAGCCATGTTTATGAAGATCTAATGTTTGGTTTGTTTATCTTGATTGCTTAATTTATCGTTGATTGTTGTTTATGTTTATCAATTTATATTCGTTTACGTGCTTAAGTATGCGACCTATCATTCAACTGGGTCTAGTCCTACATATTTAATGCGCTGCAACTTCGGTGTTGTTTGGGCGTAGGCTAAGAGTCCGGGATAGCTCTCCATATTGTAATTTATATATCTAGAATCATAGGATCACGAATATTGACCTATCCTTGCCTTTAGTTTAGTGAGACTTAGTGAGCCATGAAGGTTACCTTGCTATCAACGAGTACGTTCTTATTCCATAGTGTTAAGAGGACTCAGACAGTGTGCTACGAGTAAATAAAGAGCCGTTAAGTAGAAGTGGGATCACGAGACTCAGATGAGCTAGGGTTTTAATACACTGACAAACAAAATGACGCTAATGCAACATTTTATAAGTAACACTTTTTAAGAGTGTTGCATTTAAGAGAATATCAAACTTAAAGCAACATTTTTAAAATAAGTGTTGCATTCTTAGATCTAATGCAACATTTCTGCAAAAGTGTTGCAACTCTTGTAAAATATATCCTTAATTAATGAATAAAAAAAATTGACCATCCCATCCTTCCTAAAATTAAATTATATTTCACGTGTCCTGCCCTTCCCAAAATAATTTCCCCCCAAAGCAGTTGCCCTCTTTTTCAACCAAAATTGAAAATTTTATTTGTTTCTAACAATTTCAATCGATTCCCCATCCATTCTTCAGACTCCCTCCTTCGTAAATTTTTGGCCACTTTGTCACACCTCACTATTTCATCACCTATATTTGTTACCCAAGATCTGTTTTGCAGCCATATCTTCTCGACTTTAGAGCTTTTATTCAGGTAATAAAACTACTGCTATTGTATGTTTAGTACTATATTATTATACTTGATTGTTAATTGTATTGCCAATAAATTTCTAATTAGGTTATAGTGTAAGAACCATTTTGTTTATTCAATGTTTATACTTGCTGTTACCAGTACCTAATAATTGATTTTGAAATAGACGTTATCAATGAAATCGAGACTATTTGGGTGAAATTATGTTTGTGTTATTCATATAATGGCTGTACTATACTCGGATATCTTATTTTGCCTACACCCTACAATTTTTTAGATTCATTTTATCCTCCTTAGGATCTCAATATTAGGGGTGAGTTGCTTATACGGTTTTGCTATTGTGTTGCAGATTATTTTTTGGCTTTCTATAGTTCACCAATCAGTAATTTCATGTGTAACCATGTGTACTTGGCATCTTGTATAGTACATGTGGTAATGTTAAATGAATTCTAATAAAGGAACTCATATATCTAGTTTATTATACCTGGTATTTTAGTGCCAATTGAAATAATTTTTGTGAGAATTAGATTAGTTGGTGGTCATAAATTATTATCATAACTTTTAATTTTTATCCATCAAACCTTGTTCATTCAGTTAGGATTTCCTAAATGGTTTTTATAAATTATAGCAAGTGTGTTCACATGAAGAAACTGATGATGAGTCTTCATGAGGGACAATCTTGTCTCGTTGGTATGGAGATTAGTTTTTGGATGGATCAATCAATCTTGAAATCTCATGAATGTTATTTTGTGAACCAGCAATAGGTGAACTATTCTTGTCAAGAGAAAACATACTGTGAAATTTTTAGGTGAAAAATCTAAATATTGTGACTCACCTAAAATACTTGCTACAATGCTCTTGAATATGTGGAACAAGAGCTAAGGTTAATCAACTCACTGCATGATGAAACCTATGGAGATTAAGTTTTTTAGCGTATGTTAGGTTTTCGCAAAAGAATATATTACTCATAAGCTATTACCAGTAGGGTGTTCATAATATATAGTTAAACAAGGTTGGATATATGGCTGTAATATATTAAGTGTGATGCCATTATGTGATCAGCTTCAGTTGTCTGTTATTTTATAATTCACTGTTGTCTGCAATCTGATGTCTACAAAGGTTCTCTCTGTCAATTGGCATGCAATTTGATTTTATATTTGTTGTATGCTATCGTCATTAGAAGGCATTGAAATACTAAAGCTGGTGAAGGTTTGTATGCGAGTTTCTTTTTGTCTCCTCTCCTTGACAAGTAGGATGATTCACTTATCTGTAAATAAATGTTGTTCCTATTTGTAGGTTCTCAATTTGAGCTTTTATGATTTTAAAGGGCATGGGTTAGAATCGCTTGAAGCTTAGCTTTGCAGGTTTCTTTCTCACATTGTATTCATCTCTTAAATGGCTGCAAGTAATCAACCACTTCAACAACTAATATAGATTTTTCCCCTTCTCAACTCTTGTAGCAACTCTACCTTGCTGGGAATCAAATCACATCACTTACAACGCTTCCCGAACTTCCAAATTTAGAGGTAAAGCATTTGGTTTATGCTCTTAGTATACATGTGATAGAAACATTTACGCTTAATTCTAATTTCTTTCCATGTTCCAGTCAGATTACAAGTTTCTTTCATCCTCTAATCAGCTTTTTGTTTGTGGCTTTTTTACGTTAATTTTAATGTTTTGGTTGTTTACAGGTATTAGCTGCGAGCAAAAATAAAATATCAACGCTAAAAGGTTTTCCATCTCTACCATCACTCGAGGCAAGTTCAAATTTCTATTTTTCATCCATCCAACTAAATAAAGTGTTACAATAGAATATAAGTGGTACAAGTTGCATAATCTCAAAATAATTTATGCCTAAATGCATTTATAAAGTGATATTTTATCAATTTTTACGTAGTTGACGCATTGCTGTAATTAGGATGAATTTTGAATTTGAAACTTTTATCTTTATGTACTTACTATTGCAGTTTCTTAAGAATGCACTCACATAAACATGCTTAAGGTTATTTGATATATTGCTATTGTTATATGCTGCAACATTTACGTTTAGAGGAGAATCCAATACTTGATATGGCACATGTAGAAGCAGCTTCTATTTTTCTTATTGGCCCAACACTGAAAAGTTCAACAATATAGGTATGTGATAGTCTCTTTGATATCTAAGTATCAAACCTCATAAATGTTTACTTAAAATGCTGAATTTTAAATGAAATCTCATTAGGAGCATGTTTATATCTTGTAGTTACTATATAGAAGTGATAATATCAACTTGATAGTCCTTTTAGTGTACTAGTTAGTGTTTATCTGATGATTATATTGGCTACCATATAGTGTATTTTTTAAGTCATTGCAACATATAATTCATACAGATTATCTTATCGTACGCTT